>JAAAKG020024599.1:0-45199 GCA_010014905.2 Druon quercuslanigerum | reverse complement strand
GGACCGAGAGAGTCGTCTTGGGTTGATGTTTTATGCTGAGAAGATCACCAGTCTTCAGCAGCGTTGTGTTGGATGGGTGTGAAAAATAGAATAATTAAATTTTCAGAAAAAAACTTGATTTCAAATAAAAAAAACAAAAGTTTTCTACGAAACAGTACAATTTTCAACCAAGAAGATAAAAATCTCAGATACCTTAATATTTATTATTACAAAAAATTGTAATATTATTATCACAAACTGAACACTATATCGAACAATTTTAACATATTTCATTATTAAATTTATCTGGTTGCCACGATAACATAAGAAATTAAAAAGATTCAATTTCTATCAAAAAAGATAAATTTTCAACAAAAAATGGAACGATTACATTTGCAGTTAAAAGAAAAATTCGAAATAGGAAAAAACTAATTTTAAACAAAAAAGAACAATTTTCAATCATACGATGAATTTTCCACCAAAATAGACGAATTTTCAAGAAAGTACATGAATTTGCATCCAAATATTTGAATTTGTAATGGAATTTTCAACAACACAGATGAATTAGTCCCCAAGAGGCTTAGATATTCTCCCACAAATTCGAACTTTCAATAAAATACAGGAATTTGACACCAAATATTTGAATTTTCAACTTAAGAAAATGAATTTTGAATTAACAAATCATGTCTTTGGTTAAATATTTTACTATTTTATTAAATAACAGTCTTTTCTGGTTGAGAATGAATTTTTGTTACTGAAAATGTAACTATTCCATTCATGGTTAAAAATTGATATTTTCTAGTAGAGAATTCATGTATTTTGTTGAAATTTGCATTTTTAGTAAATAATTAACTTTCATTGTTGAGAATACATTTTGCTTGGATAGAAATTCAACTGTTTGTTCGAAATTGATTGCTTTTGATTGATGATTTAACTGTTTTATGAAACTTTCACTTTTTAGTTTTAACTATCTGCTTGGTTTAAATTTGAACTACTTTGTAAAATTTATTTGTGTTAAAGATTCATCATCTAGGTTGGAAATTAAACTATTTGGTTGTAAATTGCTTTTTTTTAAATTTATATTTGTGGATTAAAAATTCAATATTTTTAGGTTGAAAAATTTTCTTTTTGAATTAATTACTCAAAAAATTGAATTTTTAATAGAAAATTAAACTGTTTGGGTCAAATCTAACTTTCTTGTTAAATATTCATACTTTGATTTTAAAAAATTAGACTATTTATTTGAAAATTGCACTATTTTGTTAAAAATCCTTTTTCGTTTTGTTAAAAATTAATTTTTTCAATCAAAAACTCAACTGTTCCTTTTGTAGTTACTAGCTGATATTTCCAATTTTAAAATTTAGCCAGTTGGTTACAAATTGTTCTTTTTAATTTAAAATTCAACTGTTTCATTAAAAATTTATGTATTTTCTTGAAAATTCGTCTTTTTGAGTAGAATAATGAAACTTCTGTGTTGAAAATTAATCTTTTTTCTTGAGCATGACACTATTTTGTTAAAAATGTATCTTTTTGGTTAAAAAATCGTGTTTTTGTTGTTGCAAGTTTATCTTTTTGATTGAACATTTAACTATTTTGTTAAAAATATCTTTTTTTGGTTAAAAATTACTTTTTTTCTTAAAAATTAATTTTTAACCGGAATATTTAACGATTCCTTTTTAGGTAGACATTTTTTTTAGTTGAAAATATATGTATTTTTCTGAAGTGTATTTAACTGTATTAAATTTAAAATTGAATTTTTTGTTAATATCAAACATTAAATTTTTCGTTGAAAATTCATATTCAAGGGATAAAAATTGAATTGTCGGTAAAAAGTTGTACTTTAAAAAAAAAACATTTTTTTTGTTTCAAGTTTTCCTATATTAGTAGAAATTTTATCCTTTTGGGTAAAATCGTACCAGTTTTGTTAAAAATTATTTTTTTTTGGTTGCAGATTCTACATTTTATCTGCACATTTTTTAATTTTTAACTAAAAGCCAACGAATTTTCAGCCATATATTTACATGAAATATTAAGAATTTGAAACATTTTAATTTTAATTTCATGTTATTACCTACATTATTTTATTTTAAAGAGTTTATTTAACTATTCACTTAATTAAATAACTGCCAGTAGCCCAACTATAGAGGTAACACTATATATTTCCCTATTTTCGTGAAAAGCTCTTTTAAAAGGATCTTGTATTCTAATATCTTGAATTTCAGTTTATGTTTCTTAAAAAAATGAATCAAAACCTTTTAAAACGAAGAAAAATCGGATAAAAACTCTGGATTTTAGGTGCTTTAGAGGATTTTTTTAATAAAGGGGAAAAAGGGCAAAAAAGGGGATTATGTAAAAAGGGGACGGACTCTGATTCCTGATTATGATAGCTGAGTCTAGTATTTTAGGAATTATAATTTTGGGCCTTATATTTGTGATCCTGATATTTGGGGTCTTATGATTTTCAGCCTTTTGCCTTTGAGGTAAATTATTTTTTAAATTAAAATTTGTTGATAAACAATGTAATAAGATCAGGTAAAATTGAAAGGTACCTGTCAAATATATCCGGCACTGTTGCCGGGTGCAATCTGTCTTCTTGCATATCAATCACACAGGTAGTACAACCTTACTACACAGCGATTGGCAGCCTACCTGTTGCGAGTACTCTCCTTCTCCAGGTACTCCCCCTCCTCTTTTCCAGAAACGCGTCGAGGGACGAAAGAAAGAATGATACATTGATCTCCCTCCACAATAAATTCTACTCCTGACGACTAGCAAATCTAGCAATTGCACATTCGTATAAATAGAAATAATTGGATCAAACTGATAAGAAGTAGTCAATCGGACAATAAAAATGAAAATACTTTAATATTAATTATTATAAATGAACAATAAAAAATAACATTCAAATTCGATGAAGATTTTGAAAAATGATGAAACATGATGACCGATGTCCACATGTGGACAGATATTGAATTTTCAATTGTGACGTGCCCTAATTTTTTTCTTCATAAAACCACCGGCAGTATTAGCTTCTTCAGATAAAATACTACGAGGATCAATCACGTTCTTTAATTAAAAATTAATGTTTGCCTGTCATAAGTGAAATCGGAAGAAAGCAAAATGTTTCGCGTATTTTATTAAAAAAGTGTTATAAAAAACACTTATTTATTTGAAAGATGTATAATAAAATTTTGGTAGTGTTTGATCAAGAAAATCATATAAAACAAGGCCAATATAAAAAAAGTAAATCTTAAGTAGTTGGAAAATAGTTTACGTTTGCCTTTACATTTTATGTTTTTAGGACAAAAAATAATAGATCCATGAAAATATTATTATTTTATTTGTGCGTTCATGGTGCCGGTCAGAAGAGGTTAAATAATTTCCTACCCAAAAAGATGATTTTTCAACGGAAAGAGACGAATTTCCAACAAAATCCATGCAGTTTCAACTAAAAGAGGTCAATTTTGAAACAAATATGTCGTTGGATTTTTATCTAAAAATATGAATCTTGAACAGAAATTAGATCTCAACATTGAGATTAAAAATATTGATTTTCAACCAAAAATAAAGTTCCGCCAAGATGATTAATTTGCGATTAAAAAAATTCATTTTCGACTCCTCAGCTGAAAACATACATAAAAAACGAAAAATGTCAACAAAATACTTAATTTTTCAACTAAAGAGATAATTTTTTAACTAAAAATGCAGCGGTAAATATTTCCACCAGAAAAAATTTCAATTTAAAGTAAACAACAGTTGAATTCAATCGAAAAGATGAATTATCAACAAAAATGTAATAGTTGATGTATCAACCAAAAATTATTTTACCTTAAATCAAAAACTATTTCATTAACATTTTGAATATAATACTTTAATTTTCAACCACAGCAGATTCTCATTTAACCAAAAAGTATGGTTTTGAAGCAAAAAGAAGAATCCTTAACTAAGAAGATTATTTTTCAACGAAAGAAAACTAATTTTCAACAGAATAATTGAATTATCTGCTAACTAATATAAATTATAAACCAAAAACGAAATAGTAAAAATTAAGGTTAAAAAAATAAATTTTGTATTTAAGAATTTTTAACTGAAATGACAGAATATTCATCTACGCTTCCGGTAAAAAATTTGGGTTCAGCTCTTTTTTGACGATTGATTTAGTTCACTTAATTTTAATTCTTTCAGAGTAAAAATTTCTTATTTTTAAAGGAATTAATGCTTTAAAAATTCTGTATTAAATAAGCCCATGATAAAGCCTACTTTTTTTCAATATCTTCCTTAATAATCAACCTTTTCTAATGTTCTTGGGCAAATTTTGAAGTTATTTTTCCACATTTATATCACTATAGCAAAAATTCGAAAAGTGTTTCCTATCAGAGTACAAGAATTTAAAGTTGTAAATGTTCTGCTGTTGTCGAAACTGTAAGTTTCCACTGTTTTTTTCCACATTAAAAATATTGATTATCAATAAAGTTATTAAAAATATTTAAAAAAAAATTAAATGTACAATATTTTTGCAATCTCTACTTAAAAAATGAACGACTTGGCTACATACTGTGCATATTTTATAAAACATTTCATACTTACTGTAAAGAAAGAATCAAATTTTGAAAAAAAAGATGTTCAATAAACTTGTTTATATTATAACTCGTATAATTTAATTTTGAGTAAAAAAAAAAATTAACAAAATTTTTCCAATTTCAGCCAAAGAAATGAATTTTAAATTCAAATTTTGAACGTTTAACAACAAAATAATGAATTTTTAACAAAAGAGTTTAACTTTTAAACAAATTTAATTAAAGTTTAAACCATATCCTAATTATAAATAAAAAACAGTCGAATATTATCAAAAAATAAAATTTTACAACCATGACAGAAAAATTTTTCTTCAAACACCTCGCTACGTTTCGACCTAAACTGTCGGTCATCTTCAGGCTATACCTGATAAAAAATTATTATAAAAATTAGTTAATTCAAAAAAAATTAACGTTATATAAGTTATTTGACTTTTCATTAATATTGACCGACAGTTTAGGTCGAAACGTAGCGAGGTGTTTGAAGAAAATTCTTTTATATATTAAATTATTGACTCGGATTTCCTTTGTCTTTTTATTACGCAACTTGATCGTAAAACCGAAAAAAAACGTTGTGAACTAATTGTTCATAATATTTTTAAACTATATGGATCGATCGGAGAAAGAGAAGAATTTTTTGCTTCTTTAATGAGAAGTTTTTTGTTCTAATTTTTGTTTAAAAGTGAAAAAATTGCAACGAAACTGTTAAACTTTCAAGTAAAAGTACGTACATTGTCTGCTAAATAATACAAATTTCCAACCGAAAATTAAGTTGCTTAATTTTCAGTTGAAAAATTAATTTTCAACTAGAAATTTCGTGACTAAAATGATGGAATATTTAACTAAATTAGTTACATTTGCTATCACAAAAATTAATTTAAAAAAAATTAATTCTTAACAAAAATTTTAACTTATTAACTCTAATAGTTGAATTTTAAGTTGAAACAATGAACTTTTAACCAGAAAAAGCAAATTTTTAACAAAATATTTCTAATTTCAACGAAAGAGATGATTTTCTAATAAAAATGATAAATTTTCGAAAATAAACAAAGGATTATTTAGTATTTAGTTGAATTTTAAATCGAAACAAGGTAAATTTTTAACAAATAATATAATAGCTTATATTTCCACCAAAAAATATTTTTATTTTAAATAAAAAACAGTTGAATTTGACAAAAAAAGAGAAAATTAAAACTAAGAAAGAATTTTCAGACAAGGGTGAAAAAAATTGCAACGAAACTGCTGAATGTGCAAGCATAAACATTCATTTTCTACCAAATAGGACGAATTTTCAACAAAATATATCAAATTTTTCAACCAAATAGTTGAATATTCAACTGAAAAATATATTTTTAGATAAGAATTCATCTCGTTAGGTTAAAAGTGATACTGTGCGGTTCTATATGGAGTTATTTGGTCAAAATTCTACTATTTTCCTAAAAAGTAATATTTATTGTTTGAAAGTTAATTCTTTTTATTTAAAAAGACTTCTATTATATTTTTGGGTCATAATTAATCCTTTTTTCATACAAATTCTAGTAAAAGGTCGAAAATTGAACTGTTTCGTTAAGCATTCGTCTTTTGGGACATCAAATTTGTGCATTTGAATTTAAAATTCATCTTCTAAGAGAAAAGTAATATTTTTTTATTTAAAAATTCATTCTCTATAATTGGAAGTTAGTTCTTTTGGTTGAAAAGTCTACTCTTATATTTTTTGATCAGAATTTATTCTCTTTTTCTTAAAAATTGTACTATGTGATTGAAAATGTAATATTTTTATTCGAAATTCTACGATATAATTAAAAAATCACATTTTGAAGTTGAAATTTCAAAAATTGATACTTGTTCAAAAATTTAACGGTTTTCTGAACATTTCTCCCCTGGGATGGACTATTCATCTTTTAATAAAAAAGTTCTCTTCTCGGCTGAAAATCGATTTTTTTTTTGGTTAAAAGTTAATTATTTTTAATTGCAAAGTTTATTATTATATTTTTGGTCCAGAATTATTCTTTTTTGGTTAAAAATTCTATTATTTGATTGAAAATTTAATATATTTTCTTACCCATTTTTTTTCTTTTAGTCGAAAATTCAACAGTTTTGTTGAATTTTCCTCCTTTTATATATAAAATTAATCCTTTTGGATTGAAAATTCATCTTTGTGGAAAGTCAATTTTCTTGGTTGAAAATTCTCCTGTTGGGCATGATCCGTTTTTTAATAACAGCCTAAAAGGATTGAAGTTCAGGGTCTATGTTTTACCCAAGGTTTAATAATAAGGCCCATACATACGCAAAAATGGGAAATTGTATATTCAGAAAATGCGAAAATCTTGGATGTTTTTTCGGTGCATTAGTTCATTTTACATGAAAAGAAAACTTTTGATCCTTTTAAAGCAATATTTAATGTCTATTTTGATTTTTGAAAAGATTTTATTCAGGGATTCTTATTATTAGATTTTTGTCCTTCTAAATGGGTCGTTTTTTCTTCTATTTAAAGTCACATCTGTCAGAAAATTTGAGTGAAACGCTATTCATTCCACGAATAGAATCTTCGTCGGTGTCTAGAATTAGGGAAATATTTCAGATATTTTTAGTGGTGAAGCACGCAGTAAAAGAGAATCTAGTAGCCAGCCAAAATACGGCATGTTACCTTCTATTATTTCCAGAATCCGAACCGCGGCGAGAGATACACATCAATCAGTGACAATAGTATATTTTTGAAATTTTTGCCACGCTTCTAGAGTGATAAATATTTTTCGGTTTCTAAAGAGGATAATGTATTATTTAAAATGTCTTTTTATTTATTTATAGGAGTTTTTAGCTCTTTATTTAAGAAATAATTCGATCTTCCAATTTTGGTAGGATCAGTAACACGATCGCATGATCGTACTCGATCACGATTTCAATGCACGATCGTATCTATATACTTCAACTCGCGAAAAAATTTGAGCAAGTTCAGAAGCGTGAGCATTGAACTGGTCACGTGCAGCAGAATGGGAATGTCCAGAGAAAATATTTGCTCACTCCTGATTCGCGTAAATAGCGAGAATGGGAAGTTTTTCCTGAAATGGAATAATTTGTTTTCAATCAATTACATTTTCTTGAGTGAAGAAATACATGCTTTTTTTATCAAGAAAATATAGTATTCTTCGTACTCGTAACGATATTTTCTTTATTCAATATTAAATCTCTTCCCATGTACAAATAAAATCGTTCTCAATTCAAATTTAGTACAGAGGGAAGCAAATTTAAAACTTCGAAATTCAAATTAACTGTTAGAAATGAAAATTAAAATCAACTACAGTTAAATTAACTTCTAAGAATTGAAATAGAATGCCGGTAAATTTCCATCGAAAACCAGAAAGTCCAAATGAAATTCGGGCAAGTTATATTCTGGAACTAAATATCTAGATAAAAGCCTGTTAAATTCAAATTGAACATTAATAATTTCAAGTGGCAGGAGTTTAATTCTATTGATTGGTTGAATGATTCAATTCTTTAGAATACAGTCAAGTTATTATATATTCAGATTCTGTATTTAAATTTAATTTTTATTTCAGCAAATTATAGTGAATTAATATCAATTTTATTTTATTCAAATTGATTTCTAATAGGAATTCCTATTAAATTCTAGTGAATTTATCTAAATTTCAAGTGTTTTTGTTAAGTTCTTATAAATTGAATTTTCATACATGAAATTTATATTCACGCATAGAAAATTCTAGTAAATTATTCCTTAAATGAAAATTGATTTGCATATGACAATAAAATACTAATAAAAAAAATAAAATAAAATTCTAATTGAGTTTGTTTAAATAGAAATATAAATTTTCATAATTCAATTTGACTGTATTAATCTTTCAAGCTAGTTAAGAGGGGTAAAATTAAAGTGAAATTACTGAAAATTCAAATATATTTTTTCTATACTAGTTGAAATTGAATTCAACTACCAACAAATTAAAATTAACGTAGTTCCAAATAAATTGAATTTTTAAAATTACATTCTCATCAGAGAATGTATTAGATTTGTGTAAAATTTGATCCCCTTCCCCTTTTTTGTAAAATTTCAACGTTTTGAGACCCCCTGAATTCGAGAACAAGGTTTTTATGAATGTGCCTGTCTGTATGTCTGTACTGCTGTCTATTTTCTCTGCATACACCCATTGAAGTTTAGTTACATAATACATTAAAACCGATATTACAGTTTAGTATAATCTTTTACGAATTAGAGAGATCGGGTTAAAAAGTAATTAAAAGTAATTAAAAAGTAATACAGTATTTATTAATGACCAATAAAAAATTCACTATATTAAATTAAAGCAGGCCAATAATGTCAAATATTAGAAAGATTGGAATAATTCTTTTACGATGTAAAAGAGAGGATTCTAAACTTTGCTAAAGTTTATACTAAAGTTATGAGTCCTTCCAAAAAAATTCGAAGGTCGAAAATACGAAAACGACAGGTTCGTAGTAAACATGGTGTGAATCTCCGTCAACTCACACTGCATAATTATAGCACATATATACGCACATTAACATTATCATTATTAGTATTTGGGTACAGAACAATGTAGAATATAACACATTTGCTAATGTAACTAACCTTACCTTTACTTATATACATAGTGCGCATACACACACATATAGCCACACATCGCACGTAAATCACGCTGAGAGAAGGGGTTTGAAGATTCCTTATACACTGATTGGTGAAAGTTTTTGGTATTGCGAGAAACGGCATGGCGCTTAATGACTCGACTTCGAAACATTCAAAATTAAAAGTAAAAGCAGAAAAATATTCTGTTTTAATAAGGTCAAAATTGGGATTGAATTAAATTAAAAAATATTTATAGGTTTTTCGTTTTACTTTTCATCATCTCTTTCCCGCCTCATATTCGGCTTAGTAATACGAGTAACAGTCCTGCTTCAAAAATTGTGAGTGCCCTGAACTTTATAGAAATTTAGCATAAATGAAGTATATTATTATACAATTACAAGGCCTTCGATAAGAGCCAGTTAAAGAATTTTAGTTGTATATTTCCATGTGCTTGACATTATAAACGTTCATATTAACTAAATTAAACATTTTTTTCCAAATTTTGTTTTGCCCAAATCATTTAGGAGGATAAAAATTGATATTCCGTCGGTAGAATGTTTTGAAATTTTTATTTTTGAGGGGGTTTACTAAACTTACAAATCACCCATTATTCAAAAATTCTAAATACAATTTTGATTGTCGATATTTAAAAATTTAAGAACGTCAAAGATCCTCTTTTTTTATCTCACGAATTATAGAGTGGGTGAAAATGTTCAGCAAGACCCCTAAAACCCACCCATACTATATCTACACTTAAAATATTAAAAATTACAAGTTTGATTTCCTTTTTATTTAAAAATGGATGTTTTTTAGTTTGAAGTTAATCTATTTGGTTGTAAATTACATTTTATATTAATAATTCATATTTTTATATTAAAAATTCTACTTTTTTGCAGAAAATTCATCTTGTTGGCAAAAATATTTCAACTGTTCTCATAAAAGTTCGTCTTTTTGGCTAAAAAATTCAACTTTCTTGTAGAAAATGGAACTGTTTTTGGTTAAGGTTTAGTCTTTGTTGTTTAAAAATTCAATTATTTGGTTGAGAAGTCATGTTTTTAGGTAGAAGAAGGAACTATTTGACTCATATTTTAACTCTTTTCTTGAAATTTTTGTTTGCTGGAATAAAAATTCGCTCTTTTACATTGAAAATTCAACTGTTTTGTAAAATAACTCATATTTTCGGCTTGAAAACTTAAGCATTTCATTTAAAATGGAACCCTTTTTGGTTTAAGTTTAATCTTAATTGTTCAAAAATTCAATCGTTTGTTCAAGTGAAGCTATCTTGTTGAAAATTCGTCTTTTTCGATTAGAAATTCATTTAACTTTATTAAAAATTTATCTTCGTTCAGTAGAAAAGTTGCTGCATAAAAAAAATCGACTTGAAAAAACCTAAAAATTTGAGCTTGGTTAAGTATTTGTCTTTGAATGTTGAAAATGCAAATATCTTATTAAAATTTTGTCTCCTCAGCGTAAAGATTTAACTTTTGGTGGAAAAATATTCTTTCTTGATAAAAATTTAACTTTTTTATATGTTAGAAATTGGAAATGAAATAATCATGTATATACAGGTATAAAAAATGAACTATTTAATTTTTTATTGGCCTAACATTTTTAAAGAAAAAAGAGCCATAAATAAAATAATTTTTAATTCTTTGCGAACACAAGTCGTCTTTGAAAGACGCCTTTGTCTATTCGTTGAAATCTTTTGAAGTACTTAAAATCTGTGTAAAATCTTGAAATTTCTATGAAATCCTTGTGAAATTTTTTGTGTTAGTTTGAAATCATTGGAATCTTTGAAATCTGCTAAAATTTGTTAAGACCTGATTTGTTGATAGTTTAACGTGTTTGAAATATTTATGAAGTTTTTCGTATTTTTAAATTTATTATTATTATTATTATTATTATTATTTATTCAAATGTTTTTAATCTGCGAAAAATCTGTTGAAATATTAGAAATCTGGTTTGCTATAACCTTTTTCAAAATCTTTTGAAAGCTTTCAAATCATTGAATTCTTTGAAATTTTAGTGAAATGTGTTCAAATCTTCTAGAATGGTTTTAAAACCTTTTGAAATTGTTTTAAGTCTTCGAAATGTTTTACAACCTTTGAAATCTTGTGTACTCTACCTTTTCTTAAATCCTTTAAATCTTTTGAAGATTCAAATCTTTGGAAAACGTTCAAAATATTTAGTTATCTTTAAAATATATTGAAAGCTTTTAAAATATTTATCAATGTTTTGTAATCTAATGCTTAAAACCCGACTGATAAAATCCTTGATAGAATCTGGAAATTTTCTACTAATAATTTTTATAATTTGTAAGTTGAATATCACAAAAAAACATGTATACTTTAGCATTCTAAATAAGCGGAGACTAAATTAAGAACTTATAGAATCGTTCACAATATTAAAGTCTGTTCATTGAAATCTATAAAATAATTGGTTAGGTCCACAAAAAATGCCTAGAATTCTTTTAATTTATTCTGTAAATGCCTTGAAAGAAAAACACTGGAAAACACATGTACATACATGAAGTTTGACCAGTTTAGTGGGAAACACGATGTTCTCCGATTCACTTCGTGAGCGCTCGGCGATCAGGTAAAATTGGCGGATTCGACTAATATATCGACTAATATATAACTAATATTATATGAATCATAATTATATTTTTTTATATTTTCAATTGTATAATTATAAATTATATAAATTCCGAGTAAGTCACGCTTTCCACAAAATGAAAATGGCGTAATGGTATAATAATAATATAATAATATTTATATAGAATTTATAATTTAGTAATAATATAATTGATTCAAATTATATATTTTTCAGGGTAGTAGAGAACGAAAATTAGTGCAAAATAAGGAGCGAATATTAAAGTAATCGTGAAAAATAAAATTTGCACATTATTTTACATTATCTGAATAAACAATCGTAGGCTGAGATATAGAAATAAATATAACGTACATTTGATATAATAGTGTTGAACATAATGTAGAAAAGTTCACATTTTTGACAAAATAGAGGACGAAGCACGAGATACGTGATGAAAATGTGTCCGTTAAAGCCGAAGAAGCTTTAACAAAAGAGAATTCAAAATCACCAAATAACAGTGTACAATGATGAGAATGTGCTTGCGCAGCAGGCAGATTTTTTAAATTTAAATTAATTTCATTGTCAATTTAACTAAATCTTAGTAAATTCTAGTAATTTTTATATGGGAATAAAAGTAAACAAAAGATAAAATGAATTAGAATTCCATTTTAGCTGCTTTAATCCCATCTGCTTAATTTTGAATTTAGTTATAGGAATTAAATTGAGTTAAATTCAAATTGATTGTATTTAAGATTGAATTGAATACTTTTGACATAAAATAGAATTCTTTAGTAAATTCTTGAACACTATTAAACGGGCCTTATCGGGACACGTTGGGGAAACCGAGCTACTTATAATTTTTATTTTATAATTAGCTTTTATTATGTGATCAAGTTTCGTAGAGAAATGTCGATAAAAATAATATTTATATATAGTTTCTATGTCACTTGTCACATATTATATCGTACAACTTCTTAACAAAGTGATATACAATTTTAAGTTAGTGAAGATACTTTGTTTTGGTCAAAGAATTATTTTTATAAGAAGTAAAAATTTTATAGTCAAAAGCAAAACATGGTGAGAAATGGTAATATATAAATTAAATTTGTTTAATTTTGTGCCTCTGCATTTATGCGCTTATGCGCCAAGCAACATTTAAGTTTTAACTGAAAATAAACACCCGTCTAGATGATGCTACTCATTACATTTTTTAAATTTATTCTATAAATAATGATATATGCCTTTAGTTTATATGATATTTTGCCACTTGGCAGTACTGCGCAGCCATTTTTATCTATTTATTGAAAGTGCATGACTTAACCTCAGTCTAAGGGGTAAAGACGGACAAACTTTTAACTGTAAATTAACTAATCGCTAAGTTAAAAGTCTTAACTGCAGGATACGTAAGAGGAAGATTTAATTATTATAAATTCAATGCATTAATATCGAATTTTAATTTCTTCCCGTTATAGGTTGAAAAATTCATAAAAAACATCCTGCTTAGCCGACGTTTAACGGTTTCCAACTGAATTTGAGGTCTTAAATAGATTTCAGACGAAATAATTTCACTAAATTCAGGTAATATAAAATCCCTCTTTTCTTGACTAAAAAAGCAGAGTATTTATTTCTATAAAGAAATGAAAGAAGAAGCGTGTGGAGTTCGAACGATTCGTCCAAATAAGAACAATCTGAAGGCAATGTTGCGCGCGCTCGAACACGTTCGTCGTTTCTTGGGGTGGCGGTAGTTCTTCGGGGTTAAATATACCTTTGTAGTCGCATCATTTACTGAACAAGAAAAGAGCGATACAATAAGAAGAGAGGTAGCATGAGATTCAGATATCAGCGCTGCTTTTAAGGACATCAGAGCCTTTATAATATATCAAATACATAAACGTTTTTACATTTTCATTTTAATCGCCTTCCTGCTCCGCAACATTAAAATTAAATCTTAAAATAAAAATTCAAAAATAAGAATCTTGTCTTTCTCTCTTCATAAATTTTATCAACAATTATTAATTAACATGGCATTTACAGTCGACTCTCATGTAAGTAAATAAATTAATTTTCGTTTTAAACACTTCCTCGACAAGCTTTCTAATGAGTCAGATTAATAGTACTTAATAAAGATATCTACCATCTAGCAACATTACTTGTTTCCTGATATACATTTGATGCAGCTTCTGAGGAATATTTGTTCCATCTGTCTATTATCCTACAAATAACAAGGTTCTATCTTGGAACCGTCATATTGAAAGGTTCTATCTCGGATGGAAAACTCCTGAAGCTTCTAAAACCCATATCAATTCTGCGGGGAACACCAGAGCCTTTAACTGCCTGAAATCCTACAATTTTCACGTTATGAGTTAGAATCTTTTATAATTTTCCTTCCGAGATAGAACTTTGTTATTTGGATTCCTGACTGTTACGAGTTTAATCGCAGGGCGTCTACCGGTCAATTTTTAATCTTTCCTGGTCAATTAACAAGAGTTCAAAAGATTTGGTGAATTTCAAACGATTTTGAAAGCTTTCTGATTTAAAACAGGTAATTTTAGAAACCAATTATAATTCTAACTTTCGACAAGGATTTTTGTAATTCCGTTCTTCTTCTAAATTATAATTAAAATCGAATTCTCTTTTCCAAGTCGGAAATATATTTATTTACAGTATTTTATTGTTTAATTAGGAAATATAGTAAATCCCTTTTTTTTATTTGGATTTCTGATATGGATCAAGGAATGTTCAAAATTTGAAAAATTCGGATTTAAAACAGGAATTGGTTTTGTAAATTCTTTTTTGTATTATTTGAATTAAAATTCTTTTTCCAAATTCCCGTTCCATGTCAAAAATTCTATGCTCTAAGAAAAAATTAGGATTCTTTACGAAATTTTCTGTTTCCAAGTTAAAATTACAATTCTTTACAAATTTTTTTTTAATATTTCATTTATGGAATCCTCGTCTAAGGTCAGAATTATAATTCTTTAAGACAATTCATTATACAAAATCGCAATTAAATTGATTTTCAACATTCCCTGCTTCAACTCTTTACAGAAATTCCCTCTTCCAAGTCAGGATAATTGTAATTCTTCACGAGAAGTTTTTTAAATATATTTTTTATTTATTCTTTCTCTCAAATTAACATTTTAAATCTGTTAATAGATTCCTCTCAAAGTCGAAACAATAATTTTTTACTAAAATTCCCTCTTCCAATTCAGAATTATAATTCTTTTAGAATTTGCTGCTCCAAGTCAGAATTGTAATTGTCTTGAAATAATCCCTGTTCCAAGTGCGAAATATGATTTTATCACAAATTTCCTGTTCCAACATAGAGTGATAAAATATATAAAATCACTTTTTATTTGCATATTAGTACATGTGCGAGAAAAAATCTCTGTCAGTGAATAAAATTCCCTGTGATTTTTCGACTCTTCCAATTTACCGATCAGGTGCACACCCTGTTGATCTTTAAATAACCTCCCTAATGAAAACTTTCCTGATCGAATTTCTTCTCGTAAACAATCGATCATTCCACTCACAACGGGTCATGCGTAGGAGCAATTTTCGAAGAAACAGGTGTCGCGAAATGGAGTTATTTTGGGATAAAGATAACAATTTTCGATTGGTTCGCCACCTCCTAAACCCGGGCCTGAGACTCCGCTATTACGGAGCGCCTCCTCCGGTGGCATTGCTCACGGCCCGATATGGAGCAATCTCAGATTTCCATCCGCCCAAATCAAGAATATACGCCCGCGCCCCCGCTCACACTTCGAAGCGCGACTGGGGTTGGTGCTTCTGGCGTGGCACGCGAGTTACAGTGCCAAAAGTGCCAGTCTGTTCAAAACCGTCTACTCTACTCTATTCCGTCTCTCTCTTTCCCTCATTTTTTATCAACCCTCTCTTTCTCCCCATCCATCCGCTATCCACCTATCATCCAACCCCTCCCTCTCGCTCTGTTTTCTCTCTCTCTCTCTCTCTCTATCTATCCTCGCATTACGATCCGATAGGAAGCACGTGCCTCCCTCGAAGTCCTCATCCATTTATTCCCAAACCGTCCTCCTCGGTTTCTGCACTCGGTTATGTTCAGCTCCTTCCTCTATTTTCATCCCTTAGTTAAAAGTTAATTTCTATTCAATCGGAAACTTATAATCAACACTTTGCGAAGAATTATATTTTGTGAACAACCTGTAGTTTGTGTGTGCTGAAAATGGTGTCAGTGAGTTAAGAAACATGAGGTTTTCTTCAGTGGAAGACTATAAAAGTGCTGATAGAGTGGAGTGAGGATTTTGTAATTGGATAATAACTGGTCGTTTTGATGTTGCCAGAAAGCACGTTTCCCGTTACAGGTGAGTTGAGTCACGATTGGATCAAATCGGATCGTGTGACAATCTTTGACACGTTTAGTATACCTGATCTTTCCTTTAAAACACATTACAATTTTGATACAAATAGATTAAGATTCTTGAATTAAAAAAAATTTAAACGCCTAGAAAATTTCTTTTTTAATAACTACGAGAAAGCGTTTTACATATTTCAATATTGAATATTGAACAGGTTACGAAATGAACCGTTAGGTGAACCTTCGTTTTATCTCTCATTTTATCCTTCATCTTTCCTTCTATATGTGGCTACTGGCGAGAGAGCAACACCTAGATAGAGAGACAATATGAATATTCATTGGCATTCGATTTCGACCAGTTAGTGTGTCATTCGATTCGAGGCACTTAGATCATGTCGAAAGTTCCCTTTTCATCGAGTCTGAAATCTGAACTGATCGTAGGTCTCCCTTAATTGGCGCACTGGTCCAATTTATGGTGTATACGTGGGCACCAACTTTGCTGTAATTTTAACTCGATTTCGCGGGATGACAGTTCAATTATCAGATAATTTTGCCGATTTATGTAGCATTCGAATTGGTGATTTAGTCTTCTCTGTTGCATTTCCTTCAGGTGGTGGGCATTACCTTGACATATTCCGGAGTATTGCAACCGTCTATCCGTTTTTAACCTAGTTGCGTTCCTGCCAGTGAGGAACAAGCGCATGCTCGCCTACGAATAGTAAATGTTTCGTTTATGCGAATCATGTAAATATATTTACAAGCTATTTTTGTTCAGGATAGTACATGGTCAGTTTTAAAATTTGATTTTAATTTTTGTGAAAGTCAGTACGCAGATCCTGAGTCAATTTGTAAGGCTATCCATTAAGCTTGCAGTTGAAAACTGCGAGGACAACTGAAAAAAACCTTAAGTTAACTTGTTAAGTTATAAATCCACATTCAACTCACAAACTATCATATTTCCCTTTAGAGTTTGAGTCTGCGTTCACTTAGCCTGCAAACTCAGAAGGCACAACAAACTTGCAATGAATACATAGTCTGTCAAAACATCTTACATAAATTCGTAAACTTTTAGTCAACTTCCGGTTTGACAAAAGTATTTTTTAATTCATGCAGGGCTTGTCGGTTTACTTAGGGTTCTTGGACTTGAGAGTTGGCTCACAAGTTGGGTTTGCAGCTTTGAAAATTGTATGCTTTCTCCAGTTTTGTGAGGATTCTTTCAGAGGAATGAAGGTTTGCATTCTTAATCTGTCTTGTGATTTGTCAGAAAATTGTTGGGCGAAATTAGGGGTCGTGGGTTGACTTACAGTATTTGTTTTTTAAAGAGTTTTCACTGGTGAAGGTGGAATGACTATTGACTTTCCTATTTTTTTGATCTTATGACGTCTTTGTAACTTTTATGAAGTTTCTCGGGTTGGTTCATTGTTAGCGGGTTTATTAAAGATTAGTGAATTTGCATTTTCACCTCTAGCTTTTTAGTTCTTTGAAAGTATTGGGTAAAATGTTTTGCAGTTTTGTAGGATGACTATCCTTTGAAGTTTTCTGAGGACTTGTTGATTAAATGAAGTCTGTATTTTTACTGATTATTTTCTGCAGTCAACCCTTTAATTTTATCAGGTGCACATCATATATACCAAATATTTCTGACAAATTATATATCAGGGTCTAGAAATTATTAATTATCTTGCAATGTTACCCTTGTGTAATATATTTCGCTGATTATCAATTTCAGATGACGATGCTACGTTCTAAACTGACAATTAATTATCATCTGTCCGAATTTTATTTACTCTTCTAGAATCTTTATGGGCGATATATTAAAAATCTTAAGTAGAACAATCCACTAATAACCGTAAGTTGTTATGACTAACTTCAAAGTTAGACCGTAGCCGGTTGTAAAATGACGTCGTGTTCACAATTCACTCATACATAATCCCAAATATGGAGTGAGAAATTTGAGAGAACCTAAAATAGTGGCAGAGCGCCAAGCGCTAAAAATAGCTAAAAAATAAATTTCTGTTACGCGCGCCTGCATCATTCTATAAGCGGTCTTCAATGAATCGGGCCACCTCCCTTGCTCGCTGTTAATAATTATACACCGGCCGGCATGTCGAGCCGCTTTTTATAACGCCAATGCCGTCGCTGTCAAGACTGGAAGTACTAAGTCAAGTAGACTAAAAAGTATCTGGCCAGATTATCTCATGTTTCTTCCTTACAGTGGGAAAAATGAAAAAGAGCTTAGCAATTTCTTTTGAGAGAAATGTGTGTATTTGTATAATGCATAAATTTATCTAAAGTTTGTGACAAACAAAAGTTATGAGAGATAAATCATTTTTGAAGGGTATGCAGGTGTATACTTCTCGTAGCTTATTACGTATTAAATGCATGCAACCGTAAATTATTCTTTGCCATAAATCGAGATAAGTGGCTCAAGTCTTCAGTCAATTACGAACAGCAGATGAGCATAAACGAAAACCGATGATTTCTGTAGCTTCAAAGATAAACTATAATTAAGACGCTTAAAGAAACTTAATGTTGGTCCGTTTCGTTTTTCCCCTTCGCAATAATTCAGGCAAATAAAATAAAGAAACTTCTGGGGTCTTAATTACTTCCCGAAATATCTTTATGCCATTATCCATCAGTTCGAGAAATACGATTGCTGTTCGTTTCGAGCACTTTGGTTTGATTGCAGTCCGTGCTCGACTGGTTGTAAAGATGAGTTTTTATGCTCGTAATATTCAAAATAAAATTAAAAAATACTTAAAGCCTCTTCATAAAGATACATACTCTTAAGAAATTGTCTTTCAAGAACATTATCATTTAAAAAATCGGTCCCATTGTTTTCAGACCTTGATTTCCTTCGTAGCTACTAAAGTTTAAAAAACTATTTTGTTGTGACAATGACTTTGTTGAAATCCTTGAGGTGATTCAAATCCTTTAAGGGCAAGGAATTGGTGTTGAATGACTCCTCTTGGGGATTCAACGATTCCCGCATTTCACGATCCGAGTGGCAAAGGGAAGATTGTAAAATGCGATTTGCAGCTGACACGTGACAGAAAGACAGCAGCAGATGCCGCACGAAGGTCTGAAACCCGATCGAGTAAGACCAAGTATGGGCCAGGAATTGCGGGTGTTGCTCGGAGATGGTGTGTCCAGAGCTATTTCCGAGCGAGATATATTTTTATCCGTCAGAGTGTTAAAGTCAGTATGCGTATAATGTTCTCTACGTTTCTTCCTTTCTCGCTCGCCGCTTTGACATTATCATTCCTTCGTTACATATCTGAGAAACATGTCTTTATGGATATGACAATTTTTAAATAAATAAATAATCTTGAAAGGATAATTTGCATTTGGTAATTCGCAATTCTTAGCCCACAGCTGATAAGTAACACAAAGTTAATAATATATACACTTTAGGAGGCGATTGTCAATGAATATGTCTAAACAGATTATCTAGAAGAGATAATCGGCAGTGCACCACTTGAAAAAGATAGATCACTTAACATAAAATAGGGTTGATTATTTCCAATAGATAATGCACAACAGATAGGTTTGAATAAATAATTGATGTTTCCTAGACTGTAATGGATTTGTAAAGGATATCCTAAAGCAAAAAATTTGAATCGGATATTGATAGATTAATGCAGTAAATACCTATAAAAAAGATTTTCCTTATCATTGTTACTTTATCATTTAGCCATCATTACTTAGCACCTATTCATCTATCATTATTCTTTAAAATATATCCTTCAGGGTAGATTTTGTTCCTTAACGTATGTTTTACAAGAAAAGATCCTTAACGAATATGAATAATTTGTAAGAGAAGACCTACATCAAAAAATTTGCGACGGATTTTTATCATCATTTACGCAATCGCCCCATCATAGAACGAACAATCAGCAATGGGGATATATAGATTAAAGTTTCCTCGTTATAATTTTCCCTTAAGCATCTGTCAATTTAATATTATTCCTTAGCACATACTCGTATATTGTCATTTTTAATTATTTAGCCTTAACCATTTACTCATATATCACCATTCCGTAACATCACTTCTTCAGTGATAGATCCTAAACTCGTAGGGATAATTTGTCAGCGATAACAAAGTGGAAAATTCGCAACGGATATTAAAAAATCAAAGCAGCTAATATATATCCTCCATAATAAATGCTGTTCCTTATCATATTTCCATCTATACTATCCTCAAGCGCACCATCTACTTAAGCACATTTATTATGATCAATGGAAATTGACACTAAAAAAAATTAGCAAGGGTTATCATTCACATGTTAATATTCGATAGGAAATTCTTACTTTTTTATAAAGGAAAATAGGTAGGTGTTCTGCGATTCAAAATTTTACAAATAACACTCTGGAAACCTCAGGATCCCTTTATCAGTTGGGTGCTACCGAGAGAGGTTTCATATCTCCCTTCACATTTATATGATTTTGTGTTACAAGATTGAGTTCTGAACTCTTATCTTTTCCCTTGTGTTCACAGCAGGGGAGAGACTTTATCGCAGCTCCTTTATATGTATGACATTCCCTATAAAATGTAATTGTCTCACTACTAGTCTTATGATACACTAACAGAGATTGGTTTACTGAAATTTAAAAATAATTCCACCTTCCTTCACCGCTTACAATTTTATTTTTTAAACGATCTTGATCAATTTTCTAGCTTGTATCACTTGTAACTTTCCATAAACGATATAGACATTACTCACTGATATACCTGCGGCGCTTACCGGCGGTGATCTTCTTGCTAAAAGTGTCTGGGACAATGTGCGCGCGCGACGGCATATCAAAAAGTTCTGGAATGTCGTCCGATTCAGGAGGACTCGGGACAAGGAGCAAGCGTACAGTTGTCGCGACGAAGGATACAGCGAAGCGGAATTACAATGGCACTGAGGCAATCTACACCGCTCGCTTGTCACTCGCCTCAACCAGAAACTGGTCTCTAGGGTTCTTTTTTCTGCATAGAATTCTCGCGTGCGTGCGTCTCGTACACACCTTGTACACCATACAACAACTCGCCTCCGTAAGGGCCGGACCCAATCAGTTACTAAAGGGTCTGGAAATGTAAAATCGCCTCAAGAAATGTCTGTATTATGCAGCAGATACCCTCTTCTTTAGTATTTTTACTTTTCACCTTTAGACAATGTCTGTTTCGAGAAAACACTACTATAGTTAGGAAAGAAACATTCTTAGAAGAACATGAAAGATTTAATGAACTAATTTTTTTCTCTTCTCCAGGGGGCATTATGCAAACCGAGGAAGTCGCGCCCCGTACACAATCCACGGGGCTAGACGGGTCCCTGACCGATACTTTGCCCTTTCCGCATCCTCTACATCATACTCTCCCAGCACTTATACACATGGCTGTCAAGCAGGAACCTCAGGAAGAGGAGGAACGGGGACGTGAATCGCATAACTTAGGGTAAGAGGAAATAAAATTAATATATTTGAAATTTGATTAATAAACTAAAAATAGTCAAAAATTAGAGTAAAAATACCTTAGTGGGAACCCGTTGGGATTATGAATAACGTCCTACTAAAATACAGGGTATAAGATAAATTAGCACTAAAGATCTAAAGTAGCAAGTTTTCTCTATTTTTTCCAAACACGAATAAGTAGACATGTGGTTGAAAAGTTTTTATTTTAAAATATTTGTTTGCAAGTTCTTTATATTTATCAGAGTAGAAAACCCCTATTAAAGAATGTCGCCTCCCAAAAACTTTCGGACGTGAAAGAAGTAAAGCTACATGAATTTTTTATTCTTTCGTTGAAAAAAAGTTCTCGACCTGTTGCTCAGAATAGGAGGAAAAAAGTAAAACAAGTAAAAAGTAAAAGTAAACAAATTTATCAAACATGGATCTCTACCTTCTTGAAAATCGAACTGAACCATGATCTTCTAAATCTACGGATACATGAGTGAGGACAAAACAATTACTTTAAGCCAATATAACACATTTATGTCATTTGGCACTAAGTTCTTTATGTTGCGGGACCTCTCGAATGTGAAGATCTATTTCTGAAAATTTAAATTATGTTTAATTGTTATTATTTATTTGGAAAATTGCGTAAAAAAAATTCGTGTTATCTGTCTAATATAAATAACTTTATTAATTCACGATATTATAAGATAATTAATCATTTCAGCAATTATAAGTCAAATACATAAACTAAAAATTATTACAAAGTATTGCAACTTGTTGAAAAATTGAAAAAAAGCGTTACTCTAGCTTTTACTTGTCAAAAATTTCATTTAAATAATTCTCAATTGTTTAGAATAAACCAAATATTAAGAAAATATCATTGATTCGCATTATGACGACATAATAAATTGTTTAAACAAATAAAAGTGTTTTTAAAAATTTAAAGGAACTTGAAAACTTGGGTAAAAATTTGGAATTTGTTTAAAAACTAGCAGGAAACTACGATTTTCTCCATTTTTTTTAGTTAAAAGGCTGGATTTAAAGAAAAATAAATTGCTTCAATGATAAGAAACAATTTAAACAAAAATGTATACACTTCAAATTAATTGAATGGATCATAGTATTCATGCGATATCCTTAGTTTAGGATACTATATAGAAATAAATCCACTTTAATAAAAAAAATGGTTTAAAAAATAAAAATCTAATTTAATAATACATAGCTTTTTAAAGTCTCTTAATTCCCGAGGATATATCAACAAATGAAAAAATGAGTAATTAAGGCCAAGTTTTCGCCAGACCTTAATGGCCGTTTCGTGGGGTAAATTTTAAGTCATCATAAAAAAAGCAGAGGGGCTGAATTTGAAAGTTAATGAAGAATTCGTATTGCTAGAAGAGTTAGCATGAGGTAGGTACAGTATGCCTAAATTTCATTGTAAATTTTGATGTATCAGACGAAACTTACAAAAATGAGGGTTTCTGCATGCTATTCTTTTTAGAACTTCTTGGCGTGTGCATTTTCCTTTTAATATAAAAAAATGCGTATTCAATTTTTTTAAGAACTTAAAAATTAGGGGAGGGTGGAAAAATTCGAAACTCAGTTTTTGTGTCGGAATAATATTCATGGTAATTTTGTCAAAAAAGTACCTTATTCTAGCAGGATTTTTTAAAGTCTCTATCTTGCTTTTATGTTCGAAAAAGGACTTAGGAATTGTTTAAATAATTGAGAGTGAAACATCCAGGAATTTTATTCCAAAATAATTTTTTAGTCGGCAGGCATTATTTCTCAACTGCCCCAACTTTAAAAGTCATGAACTTAGATTACAGGTGTTTTCAAAAGTCTGCAACTTCCTTTCGATTCAAGCGATTAAAAATTTTTATGAGGGTTTTCGAAAGGCTATTTTTCACTCTTTAATTCTATTTCATCACGGAAAAAATTGATAATTTTTAAGCTCATTTTAAATAATTTAATTGTTCCAATTAATTTTTTTGCATACTCGTGTATTTCTATTATTTTTTAATTAATCCTAAACGAAAGCTTGACTTTCTGGATTTAAAAAAGGTCCGGAGTAAAAATGTGGTTCAGTGAACACTTTCCAAGATATAGGCTCTGAAGTACAGGCAGTCCTAAGTACTCTCAAGTATCATGCTGTTACACCTAATCAGAAGGGACAGCAGAATAGGCAGATAGTACTTCAGAAGAAAAGAAAAGTAGTAAGAAAAAGGATACTTCCACTAAAGCAACACGTATTGCCAGAAACAATATCATAAAAAATGCGAATAAGATGAAAGCCGGTCAGAAGAAAAGGCGAACGAATTAGAAAACGCTGTGAAGTAAGACACAAGGGTATCCATACAAATTTCCCACCCCGAATATTGAGAGGAGAGGGAACTCACCAAAAATAAGCATCCTGAATAGTGAGAGGCGAGGGACTCACTAAAATTAAGCACCCCAGAGAGTCTAAAATCGCATCGCCTTCTCCACGTGGTAGACTCTGAAAACTATGATTTCATAGATCGTGAAATGGCCACCCGGCAATAAGCGTTGATTTCATAAAAATTAGAAATTTTTATTCCTATGAATACGCGATTTTACCTCCGTTTAAAAATACCCCAGTGATAACAAAAAAAGTGCGAATCCTATTCCTCTCAATCGACTTAGTAAAATTTAACGGAAGCATTTATCTAACCTATTTTTCATTTCTAAATCTTTTTATAACTTGTAAATTCGAAAAAAATATTCAAATTTATGTTTATTTATATTCTAATAATTTATTTAAACTTGTTCGAATTTATTACAGAAATCTATTTGAATGTGTGAATTCAATTAATTTTAAGGCTAGAGAGGCAGACTTGAATTGATAAAAATAAAAATGTCAAAACTTGCATTCCACATGAAGGAGTTCAAACGATTTATTACACATATTTTGTGGACTGATTAGAACAAATTAAATAATCTCAAAATATGAACACTTCTGGGGAATACAAGATATCTCTGTGACGTGTGCCTGTCGGTACAATTATAAGGAATTAAATATATTGAAAATGCGTTCTCTTTCGGTGAATAGAAAACTATGCGGCTGTCGCTAGGGAAATAGAAATGATTTAGTTTTTGAGATATCCTATTCTTATAATGACATTTTAGACAAATAGAAAAATCGCTCGTTCAAAAGAATGGAATAATCTCTTTCACGCTGAAATCTGAAAATATTAATTTTTCTCTATTCAACGCTTATTACCGGGTAACGGCAGGCGTTAAATAAAAAAGTTTCTGCAGTTGATTTATTTGAAAAATTAGGTGACTTCATGCCATTCTCAATGAACTTAAACGCGTTGAAAGAATGGTAGATTTGCAAACTAGTTTGTGGAATTTTTAAGGATTACGTCTGAACACGAGCATTAGGACTGCCTGTATTTCAGAGCCTATATCTTGGAAACTGTTCAAGGAACTACATTTTTACTCCGGACCTTTCTTGAAGCCAGAAAGTCAAGCTTTCTTTTAAGACAAATTAAAAAATAATAGACAGACACGATTATGAAAAAAAATTTAATGGAACAATTAAATAAAAGAGTAGAGAAGAATAAAAGATTAAAAGAGTGAAAAATAGACTTTCGAAAAACCTCATAAATATTTAAATTGTTAAAATAGGAAGAAAGTTAAGATTTTTAAAAATACCTTTTCAGCCGTTGGGTTTGAAAATGTCTTCCCCACCACTTGAATAGGGGTGGTAATCGTGGTTTATAAATTTGTCGATAAGGTACTGTTGGGTAGATGGACATATTCCGAGAATATAAAGAAAATCTAAGAACATGTCTTTTAAAGTTGGGACAGTTGAGAAATAATGCCCCACTGCAGAATTGTTTGTTAAATATTAAATTGTATACATTTGAACTGTAAGGATATTATGTAGGACTTTTAGATGAAATTTCTCCCAAATGGTTGGAATCTTTTTAATTTTTTTTTTTTGATATGTACATGCATTTTTCTCAGTGTTTTTCTTTTAAGAGATTCTGCTGACTCAGGGTATATTTCGAAGTATGTTGGTACTTTGTTTCTATCTTAGCAGTTATTTTTAGAAATAAATATTTGAAGTATATGTACAATTTTTGAAGAAAAGAATAAACTTTTCTACTACTTTGGGTTTTCTGTATAAGTAATATTTTTAAAAAAGTTTCAACTTTAATAATAATTTGTTTCATAGACATCTTTTAGTTTAGTGAAAATTCAGTAGTGATCTTTTTGGGTTTCGATTGGCACTTTTCTTAATCCTAATTTCTTTGGCAATTTACAATTCGAGTTCATTTTTGTAAACTCCTTCCCTTGGGTGAAACGTACCAGCTCTTGCAGGTCGTTTTTCATATAAACTTTTGTGAAGCTAACGACTCTGATTTCCGATATTAAATTGGCCCAGTGAAGCCTTTTGCCTCGAAGCTTTGATTTTGTTTATAAACTTAAATTGATAGAACCCGATCATTTTTCTTCGGTTGGCCTCAATTTATTATAAATTCCTTATATTAATCATAAAGACTCGCGGCATCGAGGTGGTTCATTAGAGATCGCCGTGGAATGAATAACTCCTGATTCACGACACTCAATATTATAAAAGCAGTCAAGAGAAAAAAGAAGAGCACAAAGAAGTTGCATTCGTCGACTCATGCAAGGCCGCGTGCCCTCGGATTTTTAGATACTCGGAAATTCCTTCTGCGAATATTAATTCTGCAATATCTTTGTTTTTGGGAGTCTTCATTTTTGTTATTGAAATGCAGATTATTATGTATTCGGAGAGCAGAAATAGTTTTATTATTCATTCTTTACAGATCTCAAGCTGAACTGGAAACAACACTAGTTTCGGGTGATGTTACCCATGTTCACCTACTGCAAGGAAATCAACAGGTGCAGGATGGCACAACTGGACAATCGCCTCAGGAAAATTTAAGCAGAGGCAGCAGACCCAGGTTGATATTCTCATAATTCATTTATTTACATTTATTTACACCCCTTATTATTGCAACCTCTTTCTGCTGCTCCACATCCTCTTTTTCTTCCAGACATTTTCTCGCAAAAAGAATAATTTATTATATCTCGAGACGTGAGTCCAGCAATGATGAAAACATGACACTTTCTAGAGTATATAATTTTCAATATACTCATTCACGAATTATTATGTCGCTTCGATAACGAGGTCGTCAATTGCGCCATTTCATATCATTCGTAGTTAGGAGTTGCTAATCAGAGCGATAGATACAGTGAAACTCGTTCGGCTACGTTGCAAGATCAGTCTATTGATCAAATGTTAACGGAGGGGGAAAAATATACACGAGACTGAAATGCCCCGGGACAATTACCGTTATTGAATTTCATTAAATGTCCGCTTGAAGGGAAGCATGTTTTCTGCCTACAGTCGAAGGTGTTACTCTGCATTATAAATTGCAATTAAGGAGTGGCTGGAATGCAGTAATAGGCAACTGGAGACGTAGAGACTCTTTGCCTACTAATTATTATTGTCCTGAAACCTTAATGCTTTTTAGTGTTTAATTTTACTTTAAAATTTTCTTTACAAATTCAATTTTATTATGTTAAACTTAAATATATATATTTTAAATTCGATTTTATTATGTTTCAGTCGAGGACGCAGAAAGTCAAGGTGGAAGCTTAAGTTTCACCACCAAGCATTGCCTCCTGAGTATCTAGACCATTATGAAGCAGCTCTCGCCCAAGAAGCACTAAATGCTTCACCCACACCAGTTTCTGAAACAGCACCACCTAGTCCAACTCCCACAACTTCCACATCGACTCCAAGTCCGATAGCTGATGTCCACGGTTGGCTCCAGCGAATCGCTGCCATGCAGCAGGAGCTCTCTCCAGTTCCGACGAGTCCTCAACCCAATCTCACTCAGTTCGCGAACCCGAGAAGATCAGTCATAACTTCAACTCCTACCCATCCTTATGCTACTCAGCAAAACTCTCAGCAACAATCCCAGCCGACTCCAAGACCTCCTATGAAGTACTCTGACTTACCTTACATGGGGGAGATTACCCTCGACAATAGTAAGCCTAGAAGAGGTCGAAAACCCAAAAAGGCTGACATCTGTCACCTCATCTACAAGAATTATGGTACGATCCTTCCTGGAACACCAGGTCATGAGGAGATAAAACCCAGGGATAAACTAGAGAGGGATCAACCTCAGATTCCCTTCCAACGAACCGACATCCAAAATAGGATCAGCAGCCTTCTAGAGAAAAGACTCACTCAGGAATCTCGGCGGAGTCTTGCCCTAGTCGAATCTATCAAGGAACAAGACGAACCTTTAAATCTCTGCATTCGGGATTTGAATCAGTTGAAGATTAGACTTTTGAGAAAGCACGGGAATGTTTACGAGTCGGGTCAGCTCAAGAGCGAGGCCTCAAGTGACAACGAGGAGATCGAATGTCTAGGTGCCGCGTATGCTGATCCTTTGCGACAAGAGTCTGTCAATAATAACAATATCAATAAAAATAACAATAATATTAGCAATAAGAATGATCCCTCGAGCCCTAATCCTGGTTTTGTCTACTGGCCCAACGCCGGCGTATTCATTCATCCAATGGCCCTCCAGTCTCAGTTCCTTTATTACCAGAAAATGGCGCAGAACGAGAAAAACTTCCCACGGATGGAAGCCTCGCCTAAAGAGCAGAAAATCATTCCGAAGTCCTTGTACTCGATGCTGGAATCGAACTGTCCTACGCCAGTGCCTCCAGCTCCTCCTCCATTAGTGCCAGCCCCACCGCCTGTCTCTCCAAGACCGAAGAGAAATGCCCCTGGCAATCAACAGGGTCAACCGACGAAGCGTAAGCGGTCTGCCATATTCATCCCGCCGATGCCAACAGAGAACAACAATAATCCTGCGACTGAGGTCAGCATATGTAAGTTCAAGTTCACTGGAGGAGCCAAACCTAGTCTTCAGGAGAAGAAGAGTCTCTCTGTTGATTCTGGAGGGAACTTTAGGTATTATAGTGGAACTGGTGATAAAAGTATGAGAGGTTACGAGTTTTTCCCTAGAGAAGCTCTTCAGCAACCAGCTGGTCAGGCTGGATCATCTGCTGGAGCTTTTCTAAATGCAGCTGCCGAGAGGATCCCTGTTGCTCCTTGTCAGAGGACTTTGGCTCAGGATGATGGCAGACGAAAAAGGAAGACCAGAAAGTCTCTTCAGAGGGAGAAGCTTGAGCAGACCTTCAAGGAAAAGGGGTTTCTGATACAGACCCAGCAGCTTGAGTCAGCTGAGGGCGCCACTTACTGCAAGTTTCGTCAGCTGCGGAAGTTTACGAGGTACCTGTTCAGGAGTTGGAAAGACTACCTTCCAGGAAGTGTAACTGGAGGACCAGATGGTGAAGTTCAGGAACCAGATGGCGAAAGTGATCCTTCAGCTAGCTCGCCCGGTCCGCATCCTAGTTTGGTGGACATTCCACCAAATCTCCTTGAGGAACCTCGGACACTGCCTCTTACGTAAGACTGGAATTTTGCATCTAGCAAAATTATCAAGGGAAGATTGTACTTGTTAGGATCGACTAGAAACGTAAAAATTTTAAATTGGACATCCGCAAGACGAGATTCTTGCAGCCTATTCATTGACTTTTTCTTCCTCTTCTTTTCCATTTCTCCTATCTTCATCCAACCTGCCATACTTATCTTATTTTTTGCCTCTTCTTTTACTCTTTCCGCTGATCGAGTTGCCCTTTTTCCAGCCCCTGATCTCATTTTCTTCTTTTTTGGCTTCTTACCTTGACGTCCTTCGCTTTAATCCCATCGACCATCTCATATATTTCTTATGTATCACTTCTACTTTTTCTGTTCCTTCCAGTCCTACAACTCCGCCCTGTACATCAATATACTTTCCGCTCGAAGCCCTCTTTAAATCTTCATGTGGAACTTTTTTAATCTTTTACATAAGTGACGTCATTACTTGTTATTTTGTCTGCAAGAATCTGCGTTCTGGTATAGCTGTCCGCGTTTCAGAGAATTGCCACACTCGTTGAAAAAAACGACCGGAAATGACTGGTGTCATAATAATAATTTGCAATTTCTCGTGTCTTGATTACGCTTCGCTTCGCTGTAAGTGTCTCCAAGCAATGTGGAATAAGTTTACGAGGGAATGACTGGATTTTTTTTAATGCTGTTTTTAAGAGATAGGACTCGTACTCAATGTTAAGCTAGAGGATTGTCTTTTGAAATTAAAAACTTGACGTTGTGTTAGAAGGATAATAAAATTGAATAGAGTGATACAGTTAATGATGCTTGATTTAATGTGGCAAGTCGGCTGATTGAGTTACCAGTCGCGAGTGATCATTGTTCTATGAATGAGTGCAAGTGAGTTTTGCGAATGGATTCTATGATATGTATAAACGTATCTCAACTCGTGTTCAGCTTTATTTGTGTTGGGAAGGGTATCGTGCGAGAGAAAATTGCTCAATCTACCATATTTTCAGCAACTTTCCGTTGAATGTATGGTATCTCAATCAAATGTCTATCGGTTCTGCAATCAGTATCCAGAGAGTAATGTTTAAAATTTATCAAAACCATATCTAAAAGATTTTATATTCCCAGCAAAAAATGGCAGTACCTAGGAGACCGATTAAAAAAAGTGCCAATGGAATTCCAATAAGTTCTGAATAAAGTCCCATTAAATTTAAGGTATGGGACAAGCCATTCGTAAAGTAACATTTTTTCAAAAGTCCAAATAGTGACAAAAGTAGCATTAACATTCCATATTGTATTTTTGAAATATTTTTGAACAAGTGATCGTAGGACTATTTTTCCAAAAAGTTCTGTTTCAGCAGGACTTTCTTAGTACAAAAGTTTTAGAAAAGTTCCACTCAACTTTAATTTAACATTTTTACAGGACGTAATTAATTTTTGAGATTCGAGTATGAGAAAAATGGAATTTTATTTTTTCAAAATTTTCTTCCGTACTAATAGGTTTTCTATCAATAAAGTGGGGTGTTTTGGGTTTCAATTATGTGCAAAACGGGAAATCTTGCCGAAGTTCCGTGAGCATTGTAGTTCAATTTTTCAGGGCTAACCTGAAAAAATTGGAAGATTTTTCCTTAAAATACTCCTAAAAAAGTTTAAAATATTTGTGGGCGATTCTGAACCAATCTTTTTCGATTATTACATTTTCCAAATATGAGAAGAAAAAATCTAAATAATTTTAATGCATATCTGAAAGAAATTGAGGTAAACTTATTTAGACTCAATTAAGTAACTCTTATAATATTTATAAGCAAACTCTGCAGATTGGAACTTCGTCACTTTTCGGATCATTAGAGAAACAAAAATAATAACAATTGCAAAAAGAGGGAGAAAAAGGAAGAAGTTAACTAAAACCAATATCTGACTTTTTTCTTTCTCCGTTTTTTATGCTAATACGGAACCAACATGTATCAGAGTCAATCTAGACCCCCTCATGAGAGAATATTCATAGACAAACTACAAGATCTGACTGACAAATTCTTATGCTCGTCCACACTCCAACATAATACATATAAACATATGACATATAAACATAATACACATAGTAAATAAATAAATAAATATATGTATATGTATGAATTTATGTATGTAATTTCTATCTAATTTGGCATTAATTAGTGCAAAAAGTGATAAAGCTATAAAAATATTACTTTATAATAAGAATGAAAAACAATCATTTTAACAAAACAAAAACTTTTTTGCTGATCTCAATATTTAATTTTGTTAATTAAAGAAACAGCCTGATATTTTTAACAAGTTCTCATAAATTATCAATGATAATTCCCAATTTCAATTATTTTGATTAAAAAAAATAATAATTAAAATTCGATCTATTCCACAAATTATTTAGAATTAAAAAATTATTATGATCAACTTCCTGAGTATAATTCTCACAAATCGAGGAAGTTTTATTTTAATATATCAAGAAATAAAAAATTGAAAATTAAAAGTTAATATATTAGAAAGATAAATGAATATTGTTGAATTAATTTTATTCTTGTATTAAGAAGAAACTAAAAATGTCAGAAAATACGTTTATCTATCAGACCTTGTAGTTTTGCTACAAATATATATAATAATATATTACTTTCCTAGTACTTTTGTCCCTATTTGGACTTATAAAAAATTTTAAGAAAAATTGACACTTTACTACCCAAAATGGATACCGATGGGACTCATTTTAATATAACTCAATATAAATGTGAATAAACTTTTATTTCATATAAGGTATTCTCCTAAAGAATGAATAGATTTAGATTTGTGATAAAAGAATCTGGTACTGGAAACATCTTTATTTGCAAAGAAAATAGGTGAGCATTGTACCCACTCGAAGATAATTAATAATATTGAAGAACTTGTGAGTCTATAATACGCAATCGCGCAAATGATATGGTGCTACTAATTAGGTTTTAGTGCATTTAACATACAAGGATCACCTCACACACATAGATATAATAAACGTGAGTGTAATCGAAGAATCCGTGTCCTTGTCATCGATTAAATAATGATCCTGTAAATTTGAATACACAGCTTTGTGCCAAAGATGGGAGACTGGAATGTAAATAGGTGTAATATGAAGCGCGAGAATGTGTTCACCAAAGAGTGGTCGTTGTCGGTTGATTTCTATTCAATGAATTTAAAATAGAAATTAAAATTGAAATTGATATTGAAAGTAAAATAGAAATTAAAATATATATTGAAATTAAAATTAAAATTAGGATTGAAACTTGGAACCGAGGAGACTTGAATACTGGAAAGTAGGATCAGTGCATTTGGGTGAAGAAGAGTGATAAAGTGTTGTTATCATTATTTTTGTAAACGTTATATTGTTAATAACGGAATCTAACGAAGTCTAGTCTTATTTATACTCTCGTTACATCGGAGACTTTAGTTAAAATGGTTATGACAAAATATTCAAATTTCGTGCTGAATTGTAATGTGCCATTTCATGCTTACAATGTCAAAATGTTTGTAAAGCAAGAAGCCGTCCGAGTACTCATATTTTTCACGCTACTACCCACTTTTAGGAATCATCTCGCACGAATGCTCATTGTACAGAGAGATCATTCTTTATATAGCTTTTAATGAAAAAATGTACTGTTATATTAAATATATGAAATATTGAACACAACTTTCTCTTTATCATTTATCATCCGAATCTCTAATGTTCAAAGGTCCAGAAGCTTACGGGATATACATGAATTCTAGTATAGATAAATAAGTCCTTATTTGTCGCAAATAAATCATGGTCTTTTGGGTCCTGCAAAAATAAAGCGATCCGCGATTGCTGAAGCGATATCACTGATGTGGTCAACTTGTGCATTCGGCCCAGCAATCACGTCTCCAGGACAGGTACGTGGTCTGCGAGTGTAGATTTCTTACACAGCCATACTCGGGTGGCCGATCATGTCCAGAGGAACGAAAGTGTAGACACAACTTTCAAATGTGAGCGTGTGGGTGTGTGCCTGCGTACAGGGCCATTCATGCATACGCCCATTGACGCATCCGCAGCTCACCTTGCAGGCTTTTTATCTCAGATATTGGTAGTATAAGTATACTTCGACTCGATCTCGCTAAATTGGAAGAGTATCAAACAGGAGGCACTGTATCAGGATGTCATTTTAAATCCGAACGAAAGACTCTTAAATATTCCGGAAGAAATTAGTCAAAGTACAAGGAAAGGTTTTGTAGGGTCCAGAAACACAAGTCCTGCAACCATAAGTCTTGAAATAATAAGGCCCAAATACAACGGACAAACGGATATCCTACCGAAAGGATGATGACTTCCAAGGTCAGGATTGAAACCCCCTTACTTTCGTCAGGACAGTCGTCCGTCCCTTGTATTTAGGTCTTATTATTCTGGGTTTTACTTCGGACCTCATTGTGGGACTTAAAGTTTCTGCTTCATTTTGGGCCTTGTAACTTTGAGCCTTATTCTGAGACTCACGGTATTTGAAATTGCGGTTCTGTACTCAACGAATCCAAACAATGGACAATTGTTTTTAACGAACGACTTAGTACAAATGTTTTTGAGGAAGAGGATGTTTTGATTGTGGTAAGCGACAGTGTGAGAGTGATTTGCCGAGAAGTGTGCTTTATTTATCTTTGTAGTTTCCGAGAACAATTCTATTGTGCCCTTAACAAGTATGTGCACGTGCGTGGCTCAATTGCCGGTCCATCGTGTAATCACGACGCCACAAATTAAATTCAAGACGACAGTTACTGCAGGTTGGAGATTCGAGACGCGGTTTGTGTAGAAGGAAGCCAGGAGAAGCAAGCAGAAGGTAGTGCGTTGGTTATTAAATTTTTGCTCGGCGTCGTCTAACGCGATACGTGCCTTCCCAGGCCCTTGTGGTCGCCAAAATTCCTCTTTTTTTCAACGTGGGCTCCGACCGAGGCCGTATTAGGAAACCTGCAGTCATTGTGCGCGCCCTGCTGAACGACGACTCGGCTGCAAAAAGTCGGTGAGGACGATGGGACAATAAGAGAAAATTTTGCAGCAAGGGCCCTTGGCACTTTCTGTAATTACTACATGGGCCGAGGCTCTTCGCTTTCGTATAATCGTCCAGATGCGCCCGATATTTGCGATGTCCAGCTGCTTCCTTCAGACAAATGCTTCAAATATTAAATCCTCTTCCTTAAACAAAGTATTGATTTTCTTCTATTCTATTATATATTTCTTTAATAATTGAATATTTATAGTTGCATCAATTGCCAGGATTATTAGCGACTATATTACAGGCCTAATTATAAACCATAGGGTGTCTGTAGGGCAGCATAGCAAGGGACAGTAGCGAGGCTTTCTGAAAACGCATCTAGTCTCGCTTCCTGCTTTGGGAATCGAACCCGCGCCAGCGTGGCTGCCAAGACATAAGAAATTCACGACAACTCCCTATTCTATCCTATTGTTTAAGCAAATCCCTGGATGTTTGCTCTTTTAGGTTGCTTGTGCTTTTATTCCATTTTGAGTAAAAAAGAATAATGTTATATTTGGCAATATTATGTTTGGACTAAAGAAGAAAAATAGTTGTTAGGATCTGGATGGAAGGATTATGCAGAATTCGAAGGAAGAGAAGATAAATTATAAGTAAGTATTGATAAAGAGACGCGAGGTATAATGAATATAATTACGTTTTTGCCGAAATAAGGTATTGTATAAACTTTACGTGACCCTTATGGTATTACTTAGACATTGGAAAAACGTACAAACGTAAGAGCGAATGAAAAAATACGAAGGAGAAGGAGACGCAGAAGAACAAGCATTCGAAAAGTAATCATAAGCGTGCAGCAGAGACTCTTACATGCGCTGCGAAAGAGAGAAAAAGAAGGAAAATAAGATACATTCGAAAGAGAAAGCGTATGTAAGAGACACTCTAATGCAAAACAGAAAACAAGAAGGCAGAGAAAAGGCGTTGGGTCGAGACAAGCCTCTGGAATATATATTATTATGCACTCTAAAATATAGAAGAGAGAACAATAAAAATAAGCGTTCTGAAGAGAAAAATATGCGCAAGAGACACTATTATGCTATAAGGTAAAGAGAAGAAGGAGCAGTGAGGAGGAGAAGGTACATTCGAAAGAGAAAGCTTGCATAAGATATACTCTTGTGCACTGTGAACGAGCGAAAGAAGAAAACGATGAGGCCTTTGCAGAGACAGGCGACTGTAAGAGACAGTTTAATGCACTCCAAAAGATAGAAGAAGTAAAAGGTTACGAAAAGTTTGAAATAGGCAAGTGTGCCTGAGAGAAACTTTTATACGCTGCAAAAGAGAAAAGAAGAAGGAGAATAGAGGAGAAAGATAAGAAGCGTTCGAAAGAGATGAGTATGCACAAAAGACTCCAGAATCTTATAAGCGTTGAGAAAAGGAGACGAAGCGGCGGAGAAGAGGAGACCGATGCGTTCAAAAGAGGAAGAGTATGTAAGAGAAACTCTTATGAGCTGCGAAAGACAAACAAATAAGATGGAAAGGGCAAAAGAAAACGAGGAAGAAGAGTTCAACAGAATAAGAAGAAGAGCTCTAAAGAGTTAAATGTCATAAGATACAGTTCTATGTGCTTGTATGAATTTGGGCGCATAGGTTCGCAGAGGAGTAGCGCACTTTTTATGTTCTTTTATCAGGTAGCCCTACAGTTACCAAAAATATATATGTAATTATACGTCAGAAAGCGAGTAAAGCAAGGATTTGTAAGGACAGGATAGATTTTAGAATAAAGTCGAAAAACAAGGTTCGGTTCGAAAAAAGTGTTGATGTAATAAACACGGGCTTTTGAAGGAGCACGGAAGGAAATCCGTCAAAATGATAGGCATAATCTCAGGGATAAGTAAATAAATGGAAGAGGAAGCGAAAGAGAAAGAGGAAGGGATTTCTCATGAACATAACAAATTATAAGTTCAATGAAGAAATATGAGTATATGATACTTATTAAATAAGATTAGAGAGAATACTCACGAAGAAGACATATGGAGGAAAAAAGCAGCAACAGAAAAAAAAAGACACATTATTATTAGAAGATAAATGAAATGTGATTACAGAGAGAAGAGAAGAGATGCAGAAAGTAGAGAAAGTTTTAGTAGAAACGAACAAAAATTAGTAATAAAGAAGGAAAATAGGTGGCTATGTTTTAAATAAAATTCATAAATGAAAGTACGAAAGTAGTAGTTGGAATAGAGGAAAAATTATAAGAAGAGTTTAAGGAAGGTGGACTTGGACAAGACCTGGAGCCTAAAGAAAAAAGAGAATGGGTAAAGAAAAAGAAAAAAAATGAGAAAGGTAAATGTTTAAGCAAATCCCTGGATGTTTGCTCTTTTAGGTTGCTTGTGCTTTTATTCCATTTTGAGTGAAAAAGAATATTGTAAAGATAGGTTCTATTTTAAAGAGGCAATATTATTATATGGAGGAAAAAAGCAGCAACAGAAAAAAAAATTATTATTAGAAGATAAATGAAATGCGATAACAGAGAGAAGAAAAAAGAGAAAAGAAGTACAGGAAGGACGGCATGAAGAAGGATATGTAGAAAATAAGACAAAATGGGTTTTTGTATAAGAAACGAAGTGAAGAATTTGTAGAGGGTAGATTAGGAGAAGAATGATGTGCTAATTGGAGTGTTAAAGCTAAGATAGATGGAAATGTGGATGGATCGAGGCAATTTTTCGGAGTTAATTAACACAGTTAGTTATCATCCGGTGACAAAAAATAAGATGTTGAATGGAAAGGAAAAGACAAAAAACTTATTCAAGAAAAAGGAAAGATTTAGTATAATGGATACTAGAAAGACAACGAATTGGATGAATAAGAAAAAGGAACAGTCTAAAGTATAATGAGAAAACAGGATGATATAACGGAAAATAAGAATAAATTCGGAAGAATGATAATCGAAGCAGAATCATCAGGGAAAAAAATATATGAATACAGTACCTTCCCACTTTTCGCGAGAGGCTGGGGCTGGAATTCGCATTATGTGAGTTCCCCCACCACATCAAAAATCTTTCTCCCCTTGGGTTTACCCTCACATCTGATTGGTTTAGAAAATCGAATATGTTCAAAAAAGGTAATGTCAAAATTTCACAGTTGAGGAAACATGTAGCGGAAAACATTAGGAAGTTATTACGTTCATTTTACATAAGTGTTTTTATATAAAACGATTTGGGTTGAATTCTTTATTCTAGAATTGATAGCAATTGATGGATTGAAACTAAATTATTAAATAGGTTACAGTGAATGACAATTTTTTTTTTAAAAGTCGATAGTATGGTGAAAGTGAGTAGGGGAAGTCGCGATAAGCGGTAGTGCGATAAGTGGGAGGGTACTGTAATGATAAAATAATGATGTATTCTTTTTCATTGTAGAAGCGTTATTAAGAATAAGCCGAATTGTCCTAAAAAACGAGGAAAAGTTCTTGGCATGTAAATTTTAATTAACAATAAATTTGATTTGAATATACACATAAATCAAATTACATTAGAGTGAAGCTGACGAGTAATAAAAAGTGGCATTAATTAAAGTTGTGGCGCCACCGAAAAGGTACGCGCGCCTTGTTTAAAATCTCGTAACAAGTGACAGGAGTGTTCTGGCGCGAGTGTGCGATTAAGATGCACCTCGTTGCTGGCAATTATGCAATTCGTGCAATTAATCGTTAGCGGCATTCCTGCTCGTTCATCGGCATCGATACGCGTCGAGTTTCGATACACATGTGCGCCGCACGGAGTTCCTTGTTCGTTGATCGTTCACGTGACTCGACGCGAGCAAGAACTCCTTCATGAATGAACCTCGGCTCGCGCGGTTCGACAAAAAGCTTTTTTTTTAGTCCGACCGGTAAACTGGAATTGGCACAATGCAGACGGAATACCTGATTGTTTCTAGGCAGCGACTATTCCGACGCCGTGTAAGAAAGAGACGCCACCGGAAATCATCATTCTCGGTGGATGCTTTTAATCTAAGAAAACCGGAATCTTGATGATGCCAACCAATCTTATTTGCGAGTTGACTGACAATTAGATGTGTACATTTCGCAATATAACTTACCATTTCTTACTCATGTGCTTCACTTCATTAGCTAGATTTATGAGTGAAAGTATTCGGGCCGGTTTTTGGATAATCAATACCCCAGGCAATCTATGATTATTATCAATGGTAGATACATGTTTTCTGCAAACATTGATTAAAATTGAAATAATTGCTTTCATTGCACACTCTCAAATTCTTTCGATATACTGTGATGTTAGCATTATGGTGCATTAGAAAACTGAAAAATAAATAGCACGTCCTATATTTGTCTATTGTTGGAATTGTGGAAATTTTAATTGTTTGCTACACATAACAAATATAGATGCATATCATGTTGAACAAACACATTAAAATACTTTTAAGATAAGGCCGCTTCTTATCTTAGTACTAATTATTCTAGCATCTTATTTCTAATGGAAGTTCTTGAAACTTGATTAAGTCGTTTAAATAGCCTGAAGAAAGATCACGATGTTGCTGTACTCAGTTACTATACGTGAAAAGTAGAATTTTCTTAACCAGAATCAGTATCTTAGATAGATAATTTAGAGAAGAAAAGTGTCCCAATCATCTGGTTAATTACATACTTGACTTTAAAGTGTTTCAACTGCGTTTAGAGTCAAAATTCCTGAAGTGGGCACGCCATTTTTCGTGAAGTTATGAAATTTAAAATGTCTCGCACATGTTTTAGGCATACATCCATTCAACAATATCCCACCTCACCGTTTGTAGAAAATTAAATGGTTTATTGCATATTATTGCAATCAAATATTTTATTGATTTTTTAAATCGATAATGACCAAACCACGAGCTAAAAAAACATGACAAAAATACAGGCAGAACTTAAAATAAATGAGCTTGGTCGCCCGATGCATGTGGCGATATGTTTTGTTTAGTATTTGGTGGTTAATTTTCGTTCACCGCTGAGATCACAAAACCGTTCTTGCATTTTCATGTTGTTAATTATACTTACTATATACCTCATGAACCAAAATTCAATTTGAGATGGAGAACTGAGTAAGCGTTGCATTTGTTTACAGAAAACTATTGAAAGATGACTTAAATAACCTTTTTTCCATACTTTTTTATTTGATTGCGAAGTTTATTTATTGTTAAGCAACAATGTTAAACTAAAAAACGAAATTACATGCCCTAATTGTACCTATTTTTGTTATTTTTTTCCATTGATTTTAATGTAAGTAAAAAATCATGATTAGACTATTGGTCTGACAAGCAAGGTTGAACAGAATTTCTATTCAAGTGAAAATTGTTTAAAACTTGCCCTAAATTCGACGATGTTAATTAAGTTACTATATGAAAAGGTTCTTATTTTGCTGATCAGTATAATTTGGATGGAGGGATTTTTTAGGAGAAAAAATCCACTTTCTCAATAGTGCTGCTCTCAACGGCACCGTTGATACTACTCCCCCATATATATACTTCCCCCACTCCTGCGCTTTCGCCTACTTGCCCAAAGTTCGGAACCAACTTTCTCAATAATGCCGCGCGAAGGTTATACGAATTTATACTTTGACCACTAAACGAGGCATTAATCCCCGCGCGGTATTATTGAAAAAGGGCTTCCGAAAATCGTGCACGATCGAGAGCGTAACATTGGTGGGGAAAACCTATTCCGAGAAAAGTTATTTCCCTAAATCCCGATCGCGGCACTATTGAGAAGGTGGACTGTATAAAGATTCCATTAAAACGATATTATAATAAAAATTAGAACCAATATAGCATAGAAAATTATAAACTATAAAAATGTCTTAAATGGTTTTAAAACTCTAAGAACAACAACAATACTCATCACGATAAAATGTATCAAATATAATCTATTCTATTTCCAAGTTCCTGACTTAAGAAACATTTTAAGTAATTTATGTGGGAAGAACAAGAATCCAAAGGCTTTAGCAATTGTGTTATCTACGCAAAATTACCTTCTTGAGGAAGATTACTTCAAGGTATGTGGTCTAGGAGCTTTTGAGACTTCACAGTTATAGAGATCATCAAGAAACAATCAAATAGCGATAACCATTCAGGTGATAAATTACAAAACTTCGTTATCGTGCATCAGTATAATGCTTTTGTGAATGTTTATACAAAGAAAAAATATTCATAGAAAGTAGTAATTTTTTTAGTAAAACTGCATGATCTAAATGGTTTCGACATTAAAGTCAGACCCCCCTATCAGATGCACTATTTGCAAGAACCATTTCCAAAGTGATAAATTTTCAAATTATTGAAACTGCTTCTGATGATAAGGGACGGGGGTTATCGTACCCAAAAGATCCAATTCTCCTTTAATGCTGGAGATTGCATCTCAGGATCAGAGAACCTAACAAGTAATCTGAACGAAGAGTATTCATATTCGCGCTTTTCACGTTTCTTATATCTGCATCGGCGATTTGTACAGCTGTTAAATATTTACATTACTAACGGAAGCAACACAAACCTGACACAGCACATATCTTAAGAAAAACAGCAGATGATCGAATTTCTCAGTCCTTAGTGACTACAATGCAAATCGTGAAGGACTCAAGATGGTTTATAGATTACTTGATTTAGCATAGAAACGTTACGATCTTGCAGAGAGATATACGTGCACAAGTTGATGTCAATGACGTCATGAAGGAAAAAAGCTATTGCAGATTGCTGAACCATGTCTGCGATTTGGTCTGAACTGCATGATTTTACAAACAGGATATCCTTATTTTCCTGGAATTGATGATCTTTTAGAACGATTAAGGCAGGGCTAACTAATTAGAAAGTTGTATGATTATACATGTCTGGAAACCTCGCAGAATCAGCAAGCTCAATTGAACAAACAAAACTTATAATACTTCTTGTTCTTGTTCTTCCAGCAGGATATCCGCTATGACTTTTTGCATTCGTTTCGAGCTATTTCTTGGTTCATATGCGAGATTTAATATTTAAGCGTGTTTCATGCATATCTGACTGAAAAACTCAATAATCTTTAGACTGTTTTATAAAATACATGGAAATAGCCCCATTGCTAAATATAAAAAATCTGAAATGAGAAATCTGTTTGCGACTTAGAAAAAAATAGTTAAGTCGATAATTGTTTAATTTTAACATTATTTATTAAAGACTTGGTATTTCTTTCCTTTATTTTTGAAGACAATCGCAGTTGAAAAAAATTTGTTTGTAAAAAGTCTCGACGACCAATGAGACCAATAATCGACACAGCTTTTAAAAGCAATCACTTTACATTTTACCCTGATTAACACTATAGAATCATCTTATTAATTTAGTCAATTTAATTCCACCTTCATCATTGATTATTTTCTTATTAAAAATATAATCCAAAATTCTACTTGGATATTTCTTATCAAGCCATAGTTGAATTTTAATGAAACAAATTTTATCAAATTTATGTATTTAGCAACCTAGCTAGGCCAGTAGCTTATTTCTAGATCACTTTAAATGTAATTCATCCGACCTGAACTGTAGAAAATATTTTGGGGAACAAAATTAGGCCAAAACAAAACGAAATATCGAATAATTATGTTTAAATAAAGAATTTCTGGGGTAGGTACATATATGCATATTTGATAAACATAAGAAATTAACTATATCAGTGAAATAGAATTCTTTTTTATATAATGCCTCAGGATACATCAGAGTCACTAACAAATATTTTCCTCGGGGTAAGACAGACATCTGTCAGTTGAAATTAAAGAGGTTATATCACGGGCAGCTGGCCAGTAATTTACCAGACCTGTATTGGCCCAGTACTGGTCACTAGTACAGACATTTGGTAGTTCATCCAGTACTGGCTAACGGCTGGCTCCACGATCGGCGCAGTACTATGCCGACAGTATAAATATTTAGACAATTTAAAAATACGTTTAAAAATATGGTTTATGTGTTCTAAATGAAATTTCGTGTTCTAACCTTTTTGAGATATGACTTACGAAAATTCCTTTTTAATCGAGTTTCAACTTGGAGGTTTAGCACAATCGCCAAGACTCCCGACTGCTAGGTGATATATTTTTAGGTGTAGATGTATGTGCTCGACAGCCCGTAGAATTAGAAATTTTATTTTTAATGTATCAGCTCAATCAGATTAGGACCTTTTTCTAGACACTGGTTCAGTGAGGAAAAACCCTTTTCGCTCAAGGAAGCGTCGAACACCGGTCTTATTTTTGTAGTGCTATCTAGCTTAACTGTGTGAGGGTAAGGTAAGTAATGAGAGAATGTATCTAAATGGGTTTCCGGTATTAGTTCTATGATAACCTTCTCCTGCCATTCAATAAATACTGTACCATATTCGTCATAGAGCCTGTCATTTTTTCATTTTTGCACCGTATTTTTTAACCTTTTCATTCAATATTTCTATAGCCGTAAAACCATTTGACAAAGCATGCTTTCTTTCTGTATTTAGTCTACCTCCTATATCTGCCCCAATAAGAAAGTCAATCAGACTTCCTGAGTTATCAGTATTCTGATATAAATCGCAGAGATAAATGTCTTTACCTTTTAATTCTATGAACCAATCCGCTTTCTTTATACTCGGAATATTTTGGCAAATAACAGACTGTTCTAAAACTTAAAAATTTCAAGTACAATGAGTGTACTACTTCCTTATCTCCGACAGATTTATTATTTAGAAATTTAGCTAGACTGTACCGAATATAAGATCTATGAGAGCCACCGTCGATTACTGTTCGCACAATTTTTTCCTGAGATTCTGAACATAAAATAACACGTAAAGTTTGTAAATAAACACCAGGAAGATTGAATTCGAAGCTTGTAAGATTTTGTTCTTAATTAATTAATTACAGAACTATTTTTGTTTAACTTGCATTATTAATTACTTTAATAAGTAAAAACTGGACGAGAAATTGAATATTTAACAAAAAAAGCAACTACATAGCATTAACATAGGAGAAGATAGTCATAAGCAATGATAATTTGTTTAAGCAATACGTTTTTTAGATCTTTTTATTATTATCTCTCTCTAAGTACAAAGTGGACTAAGAGTTGAAATTTTCAGAAGAAACCGCAATTTTCTAGAATTATTTAAATTTAGTATTACTAGCAGTAATAATGAATGAATTAAGTAATAATTTTTAAACTTTAATTAATTACCCATCTCAATCTAATTGAAAATTAGATCAAAAGTTTAAAATTTCAGAAAAAACTGCATTTTTCTAATCTTATTTACATGGAATATTATCAACAATAATAGTAAATTATTTAAACAATTAATTTTTCAAATTTAATTAATTATTTCTTTAAACTTTTTAGAATTATCCAAATTGAATATTACTCGTATTATCAAGAGTATTTAATTGTTTAAACAATTTATTTAAGCATCTAATTATGAGTATGAAGTAGTATTTGATGTACTAGCAACAATTCTCATTAGAAAAATGTAAAAATATTATAATTAGCGCCAAAAAGTCGCAAAATCCATTTTTTCACTTGCAGGGTCAGTTTAGGATCCTATAAAACAGACTAATGGGAATTGTATGTGGAAAATAATATTCAAAATCTCGAAAGAAATTTCTCTTAAAAATTTAATGCCGAGCATTTCTAAAAAAAAGAACTTCAAAATCGGTTAAGAAATACGACCTGTTTTCCTGAAACATTAAGGAACAACTTTGCAGTAAGCAACTTTATCAGAAAAAAATCTATTTTTAAATTGACATCGACAGAGGTTCTACTATTTGGGGAAAACCGAGATCATTTCCTCCAGTAGAAGCCGAGTTTTCGCGAGTTTAGTTTCAAATGTCATTGATTTCGGCACAATACAAATTTTTGGTTTTTATTTTTTAGTATAAAAGCTATCAATTTGATCGAAAAAATTTACGATACGCACATATTCATATTTTTTGCTCAATTACACAGCGACACAAAAAAAATGTTTTTCCTGATCTGGAGGTCAGATCATGTTAACAGTATATGTTTTTGGGATCGCTGAATCCGAATCCGAGGTCCAAAATGTTCAAGAATTTCAGGGTTTTGACATAACCTTCAAAATACCTCGTAATATAAGCTATTTAACGCTTTAAGGTTTTAACTTTAGCATTAGCTCTGGGGTATTTTGGACCTCTGATTCGGATTCAGCGACCCTAAAAACCATATAAATATTAATGGTCTGACCCCGGTGCTAAAAAAAATTGCATGACATTTTTGCTGAGGTTATGTCAGAAATTTGACGTGCTGGGGTTTTTTTATCTCGGAATCGGATTCAGCAACCCCAAAAACATATAAAAACGTGATTTGACCTGCAGACCCGGAAAAAGATACTCGAAAAAAATGGTTATGAGATTTTTTGAGATTATTTCAGAATCGTTACGTTCTGGAGTTTTTTGGACCTCGGATTCGGTTTCAGCGACTCCAAAAACATATAATAAACATAGTATGCTCCCCAGATTCGGGAAAAAAATTTATTAGGTTTTTTTAGATTATGTCAGAATCCTGACGTGATTGAGGTTTTTAGATCTCGGATTTCAATTCAACGACCCCAAAAACATACAGTAAACATGTTCTGACCTCCATATCAGGAACAACATTTTTTTTGTGTGGCTATGTTACTGAATCAAAAATTAAATTTGTTTAAAATATGCTTGGAAATTTGTCATTTATCAAATGGAAATGATTAATTTTTAAACAAAATACCCACTGCATTATAAATTTTATATGAAATTGCTAATTTGCATCTTTTGCGGCATTTTCCATGTATAAATTAAGTGTTACAGTGGAAGAAATTTAAACTTAAAATTTATGATTTTAAGATTTCTAAGAGGTCACTAAAGTTTAATATCAGGAACAATTTTCAGCGATTTGAAAAAAAAGGAAATTTCTTTTTCCGTAAAACAAATAAATGGGGGGAGGGGTGTCGACAAAACAAATTTCAACAGGTATAAATTTGGACCACCCTAATGTCTCATGTTAGCTCACTTCAAAATGGAATAATTATTAGAATATTTTATAAAATCGATAGATATAACCACATTGCTAAATATAACAAACTCTAAGCGACAAATCTTGACGTGTCTTGTCATTTGGACACGTCGATCTATCTGCGATTCCGAAACGAATAGTTAGTTAGTTTAGTTAGTGGAAGCTTATAAATGTGTCCCCTAAGGGTTTACATTTTTCTTTTACCTTCTTCCTATTCCTTAACACACCTCCCACACCCTTTTTGGT
>JAAAKG020024588.1:0-20059 GCA_010014905.2 Druon quercuslanigerum | reverse complement strand
ATATGCGATAACGCAAATTCATGCGCTATCCTGTTCCACTGATCTCTCTTTCTGACTGAAATACTTGTCAACCTCTTGACAATATTTACTACGAGGAGAACTAGCTTAAGTCAATGCTACCACGAGGCGCAACCAGCTGTCATCTTCAATTTGGATGTTCAAGAAAAATAAAGATAAGTCCAAGCTCTATTATTGAAACCTATTTTTTTGTGTTAATTGTAAGCTTTACGCTTATTAATTTAAATTGCCATTGTCTCCGAAATTAATTGCATTATTTATTTAAAATTTTAAAATTGTTACATTTGTCGTATTATCATATCACATTGATATTATTGTTAAAATGGAGAACTTACTCTCTGAGTTATATGAGATATCTCAGTCTATTCAAAGGACAGAGACTAACTTTAAAAAATTGGGCAAATCTAATATTACGAAGGCTATTACTAAAGCAAGAATAGAACTTCTTGACCATCGTTGGCAGAAATGTGAAAGTTTACATCTACAAATCAAATCTGTGACTAGTTCTGCGGAACGCGAAAAAATAGATTACTTTTCGAACAGCAAATTTCTTCTGATCGAGGATATGTATTTAAATGCTCGTGATTCCTTGATTAATCAACTTCAGTAAATAGAATTAGGCTATGTATAAATATTTAAAAGCGGACAAAGCATAAAATAGATACGCTACTGAGTGACAACAGTTAAATTCCGATGCGGAAGGGTTACATGGATTGCATGAATCGCCATTCAAAACAGGTATTGTTGCGTACCCAACCACCCCAAAAAGAGGAAATGGAGAAGTTCGAGCGAAGAGGACCTTCGTAAGATAGGAGTTTAGAGAAGCCGTTCGCCAGCGAACCGAACACGACAGGTAGATCCTTGTAGGACTAAGGAAGGATTGATAAAATGAATAAAATAAAAGGTGGAAGTTACCCACGTAATATCTTAAAAAAAAAGAAATAAATTTAAAAATGCAATAAACTTTTAGTGATCGGAAGTCCCCGCGAACTGCCGGAGTGTGTTCTTAGAAAGGGTGGCCAGAAGCCAAGTGATTTTCCCTCCTTTTCAACCCACCTAAGTTGTGGGAAAATCAGAAGGGCTGACCGAATTCCTTCGACGGGGCGCACTCGTCAGGAACTCGTGTGGCGATTTCAAGGTCTGGTTCTTGAACTGGTGGGGCACTCGGGTCACTTGAAATGGTGTCCACCGAATTAATAACCCGTCAAAATAAGGGAGTTCATTCGGTGGTACAGCAGGGTGTTTCGAGGCGGAGGGAGTCCGGTAATAATATATACAGACAGACATATAGACAGGCACCTGCAAAATTTTATAATTTTCGGACTATGTCTGTTTATGCTTTTCTTTTTGCTGGTTTCGCGAACTTTTCTGTAAGAAATGAAACTTTTTATTTTCTAATAGGGATTTTATGCAAAGAGCTATACTCAGACTTGGGTAAGCAATTTTTAGACATAAAGCGGGAATTTTGTACAGAATTTTCTTTCTTATTTAAAAAAATGGAATTTCTAAAACATTTATCGTTTATACGCGATATATTAATTTTAAATATGAACGATGGTCTTCTCTTTAACGTAATACATTATAAAAATTGTGATATCAGTTTTAACGGCTTTTAGGTGATAAGTTTTATTTGAAAATCACGCTAATTAAATTGAAATATGTGTGCAAAACAAAGTTGGTGCTCGCTATTCATGAGATAACAAACAGAAGCGATAGTATATAATATGATGATAAACTGAAACATTTTGTAGTGCAATATTTGGATTAACTCCTCATGATAAATTAAGCGCCTTTTCCTTTTATCATAAAATATGAAAATTGTTACGTCTCTCATTTAATATTTAGCGGTCATCCTCAGATCTATTGGTAAATATAATAAAATAATATGAATATTGATCCGGGATTTGTACCATATGTGCTTGTTAACATATGGCATGCTCCAAGAGTCTCTTACAAATTACGTTATACAATTTTTGATTGGTCAGGGTTTAATGAAACCTAAGTTTTTTTATCAAAAAAAGCCTGGGAAATCTTTCTTAGAAAAAAGAGGTCACAATATTTATACTTTATGAATATTTATATTCCATATATTTAGGTCAGGCTTCGTACTTAAGCAGGCATGTACTTTGTGCTAGGCACTAGGTCTTTGTATTTCTTCTAAATTTGCAACCAGAAATTTTAAAATTAAGGGTAAAAGAATGATCAACTGGAGTTTGGTGATTGCAAATTTTTTGTACAAAAAATCTTTCGGATTTATTGGACTCATTATCATCACGTATCTCGTGCTTTGTATTTAATTTTCTCGCAAATATTAACTTATCTACGTCAGGTTTAACACCTCCATATGAAACGTATATTATATTTATTTAAGTACCTCGGCCTGCAATTTTTTATTCAAATATTTCGAAATATAGTAAAACTTATATTTATCATGAATTCTTTAATATTTGTTTCTCATATAATTTTTAATTTGAATTTTTTAGAAAGAAAAACCTCAAAAAAGAAATTGAACATTCATATTCGTTTTTTCCGACGTTAGTCCTTTTAACTGAGAACTTCATGTTCATTTCAGCAATATTCATAATAAGTTCATAAATTTTATTATTATTTAAACAAATTAAATAAAGGAATGCATTATTCGGGTATTTTTTGACGAAAAACCTCTTTTCTTCAATGTCCGTCCTTTTAATTGGAAATGTACGATAATTTCACTAAAGTTCATAATTAGTTGATTAATTTTATGTTCTTTTAAAAAAAATTTTATCATGAAAATGCATTATTCGGGCATATGTCGACGTAAAAAGTCATTTTTTTCAAAAATGAACGAAGAAAGAGAATCATTGTCAGAAATTAATAAAAATATGGTTCACATTAAAAAAACTCAAAATTCAAGATTCTGGGACAGAAACTTTCTTCATACTCGTGAGTTTTCCGAATTTTCGTATGTTATAAAATTTACTAATAAAAATTATTAAATGTATTTCATTTTTTAATTTAATCTATGAATCTTTCTGAAATTATCATGAGGTTCCTAATTTTGAAAAATTGACATCGAAACAAACGAATTTTTCTGACTAGAAATGCCTGAATAATGCATTTGAAAACACATTTTCATTTCTTGTTTCTTTCATCATGATGCAATATCTTTATATAACGTAAATCTTTGAAACGTCGGGTATTCAAAAAATTTAACAATATTGATGAGCAGTGGAAACGCCAAATAGAGAAAATGGTCCTTTTTTAGCCGGAATCGCAGTTTAAAACAAAAAATGTACCTTTCCCCACTGTATGCCGTAGCTTTCGAATGGTCCCTTTTCTTTATGAAAAAAATATTCCATAAGAGAAAATAAAAGGAAAAGTGCATTTAGTATTTCAATGGCTTCTTTTGTCTTCGGATAACAAAGAAATTAAATCTGTGTTTCTTGTTGCAGAGTGGAGCTCACAGTCCCGGCGTACACCTAATAGCGACACTCCTGATGTTTCTCGTGGTAGGCCTGCTCTTAATTTGTCTCTTTCTCTTGCTTTACCCCAGCCTAGTTCTCCGGTTAGGTTCTCTCCAGATGCCGAGTCTTCTCTTGGCGCCAGGTCCAGGTCTCCACCTGCCATTCATCCTGCTTTCAGCCTGCGTGGATTAACAATTGAACAACTCGGATATGTTCGGCTTATTCCTCACACAAATCGAAGTCAGCGATTTAAAATTCAAGAATACGTTTTTCCAAGCAGTGGTCTAATTCTAGCGAAAGAGAGAAGTCGTGTCTTTAGGCCTATATCAAACAAAAGACACAGGGTATTATCAACGGCTAGTGGTGAAGTCTTTGCAATATTATCGCGAAATAATGCAGTTTTTCGCGGAATATATGTAAAAGAACAACACGATAATAAACGAGTAAAAATAAATATGTACAACTTCAAAGTGGAAGAGTTGTCTACACAAGAAATCGAGGAATCACCGGTAGGTTATGATAAACCAATCATGAGAAATTTTCAAACAATAATAATAACATGAATTTCACCGAAGACATTAAACGCCAATTAGCTGGTAATTGAGGGACCGCTCCATATAACCATCTAGAGCTTTGTCTCGTTTAACGGGAGACGTTGGCTTCCGGATACTTTTTTAAAAAAATTCGAATTTCAGATTTAAATGTACATAAGGTTTGCCGCAAAACTTCCTTTTTAATTTTCCCCTATTCTTTTCCTCGTCAATTTTTCCTTTTCCCTTACCATTAATACACAAATATCGCTTGTAGCATTGTTAGCATATTCTCTTTGGTAGACAGAATAAAACCATTTTAAAATAAAAGTTCGAATTGACTTATTTGTGTATACGTTTCTAGATACTGATTTAGTCGCAAGGCCAGTGCGAGGCAATCCCCGAAATTTCTCTTATATTGGCGCTCTTGTGTAATTAACTTTTGCGCCAAAAAGATCAATATTTCACTAAGATAATGAAGCTGCAAATGAAATAATGAGTTGTTAACACATTAGTTTAATTGTTACCAATTAAAGACAAATTTTTAAGAAAAATGACATTTAGGCTTGGCCTAAATTGCAATCAATTAATTCTTAGCAAGCTAGATGTCCATATTACTACGAAAATCTTTATTTCCGATAAGACAATTAGCCTTTTGAAATAATCTTGATGAATGTGGCTTTAGGTTAGCCCCTTTTCTTTCTGAATTTTAAACTTCTGATAAAGGAAATTCTTATCTAGATTTCAGTTATGAGGAAGGCTTTACTGATGAAAAATTTAAAGCGATATTTTCTGTGATGAATGAACAGTTTCGAAAATTGTATACATTTTGCTATAATCTTTTTGAGATACGTGGATATGATATGAGGTAGGTCAGAAAGAAGGGTCTCATGACTTTTCTTTGCAAGATGGGTCAGGGGATTTTCGATGAATTTATGAAAGTAATTTTCCACTATTTAAGTAGGAAAGCTACAAGCATGTTCATTGCGATAGTAATACATTCTCTAATGCAGCGATCCGCGTCTGGTAACATTGAATTAACAGCCAAACAATCACTACAATGACTACGACATATACGATATTCAATTATACCTTGCGTCACACAAATCAGCGCTCTTATAATAATAATACCACGCCGGGACCCGCTAAATAATACCACCCTTTCTCCTGGACTTTCTTCTTCCTTACCGGATGTTTAAGGTATGTTTGTGATTAGGTTTCATTATCGAACTGTTCTTCAAAATAAAAGCATTGTCGAAGAAAAGGGCTTAACATTTGCCGAAATGACTTTGGTCTTCTACACTTCAGAAGTATAATTGTTAAGAAATTTCTGCGTAATAACGTCATCTTTCCTTGTTTTTCGTGAGATTATAATATCAAACCAACATGCATCCCATTTATATTGTATAAATATTGACACCCAATGCATGGTACATAGTTCCTCCTGCAAATATTTTGGTAGAAAATAACTTATACAGAGGGCTGTTTTGAATTAATCGTAAACTAAAAATATTGTATACGATAAATTTCTAAATATGCTGTTGGTTCAAGGAAAACCTAATTGGTAGAGGAAAATCTAAATTCGAACTGAATGTGTCAAATTAATCAGGTATTTTTACTTCAACCATCAGCAGACTGGACGAAATGCTGGCCAACTTGGTTAGGTTCCTTCTCAATTTTCTTAACTATTTTATCATTTATTTTTGTGAAGTATAGGCAATAATCAATCTCACTATTCTCAACATATAAGTTGTTTAAAAATTTATCTAAGCATTCATACCACGCTCGTGGACTTTCGCGCAATCTGTACAAAGCCTTTTTCAGTTTGTATACATTGCCTGTATTATTAACGTAACCTTGAGATTGTTTTGCATATACTTCTGACTTTACTTTCCAGCTTAAGAAGGCTGATTAGACACACATATGATCTACAACACAATAGTTTTTCACACAAAATTTTATCAAAATCTTTAATCTTTGTGTTCATGCAACAGGTGAATATATATCTTCGAGCACTTCTTTTTGTTAAAAGCTTTTTACTACAATTCTAGCTCTAAATTTATCGTTGGCCTTTTTTGTGTAAATCCACTTTAAATCTAATGCTTCTCTAGATTTAGGTTTTTCAACTGAATCCTATTTTTAGCATCGTTATAATTTTCTGGAGTATCTACACTTACAAAATTAACATATATACAGTTTTTTATAGGAATTTTATATTTATTCACGGGACTTTTCTTCCTTTCTGACCTTCTTAATACTTTAAAATTTTCATTGCCAGTACTAGGTAGAGTATCCACATTCTTATCAATAGTTTCACTTCAATGAAATTCATATTTTCTGTTTTACTCAATTTTATTTTGCAGTTCCTGGTTAATCTTATTATCAATAAAATTATTTTTATCGTTTCCATGATTTTCATCGAATCCGATTAATTGGACATTTTATTTAATTATATCCACATGTTTCACTATAATCACTTTATTATTTATTAAGACTCTATAATACTCCTAAATCTGCTTTTGTATCCCATTTACTTCTTCCTTTTATCTCCGGGACTTTAACCTAAACTCTACTCCCATACAGTTTTAAATTTCTTATATCGGGCTTTGCTAAAATCATCAATCAGAATTAAGAAGTATCCTTCTCCCTTGAACCCTACTGTGTTATGCGGTCCATTTACATCTGCGTCAATGATTTCTTCTATGTCTCCAACTTTATATCTGTTATTTTCAAATTCAGTATTGGTCATTTTATTCTGTACAAAGGCATCGCACTTTAAATAAATACTTTCTAAATTACTTGGTAAACCTTGGACTAAATTACTTTTACTAAGAATATTTAATTATCCAAAATTCACATGTCTGAGTATTCTATGTAATCTTTCTTTCAAAGCCATACCATTATTTACATTCTTGGTCACATAGTTTTCTTTACTTTCGAACACAGTATCTATCATATACAAATTATTTACCTTATTCGCAACTAATACTCGAGAAGATCCTTGAAGTATTTCCCATTGAAACAATTTTAGCTTAATTTGCTATTTTTCCAAAAGTCATAAATTTCTATCCCCTTCTTTAACAAAAAATACATCTCTGTGTTTAATTTCTGTGTAATTATAATTCGTTAGAAATTCAGTTTTGATATCTTCTACACTCGTTGCTTTTAACTCTTAAAATCATAGAAAAACTATTTTTTTCAGATGTCACGATAAGAACCTGAAGGCAGTTTGTTCCCATACAATATCTTTAAAAGGCAATTCAAAAACATTTATCATGTAGACACTATACATAAATTTCATGTTTGAACGACGCTTTGCTCTTTAACGTAATATATTATATAAATTGTGATATCAGTTTTAACGAATTTAGAAGAAACATTTTTTCCTTGAAATTTACGCTAATGAAATGCAAATATATGAACAGAACATGATTAGCGCTTGCTATTCATCAGATAACAAATATAACCTAATAATTAATACCAAAGTTAAAGCTAAAATTTTTCTGATGATAAACTGGAATATTCTTCAGTTATATTTGTGTCTTAACTCTTTATAATACATTAATCATATACTCTTCATATCAGAAAATATGAAAACTGTACCTTCTCTCGCCATATATACAGCGGTCGTCCTTAGTTTTATTGGTAAATATAATAAAATAATAGATCTATAATTTTAGATACATCTATTAGTCTTTACATGAATCGAAATTCGTGCGCAATAATTCTCATTCCGTTCCAATTCCTACTTTTCTTGAAAATTTATTTTATGCTGTGCGGCATGTGTATGATTATTAGGGGGAACACAGTATATGTTAAAAAAAATTATAAGTGTATTTGATTATACGAGTTTCGTGCCATATGTGCCATATCGTGCCAACAGGTTTATCCACACAAAACTAATGTTCAACCAAACCGAGTTCGCACTACATCAAGTTGAAAATTTGGGATGCCCGCTTTTCTTATGTCCCGCTTTTCTTAGTACTTCTTATAAAAAAATGTGGTCCAAATCGGTCAACGTTTGTTGGCTGTACGTTATTTTAAAACAAATTAGTCATTTTTTCCGATTGTGCGACACCGGGTTGCCCTGGAATTATCCTTAGTTTTTTAATAGTATCTTTTCTAGTCAGCACAGAAAAATATGCTGCCTGCAAATCAAAAAAGAAAAATTTAAACTCTACTTCCTGTTGCAGAGTTGAGCTTTCAGTACGAGCGTTCATCTGATGGCGACTCTCCTCCTGGTGTTCCTCGTGGCAGACCTTCTCTTGATTTGTCGCTTTCTCTTGCCTTACCTTATTATCAGGCTTCGCCGGTTAGGACCTCTCCTGATGCCGAGCCTTTTTTTCGTGCCAGGTCAAGGACCAGGTCTCCACCTGCCGTTCGTCCTAGTTTCAGTCTGCGTGGACTCACACTTGAGGAACTCAGATCTGTTCAGCTCATTCCCCACAAGAATACGAGCCGGAGATTTGAAATTCAAAGATACGTCTTTCCTCAACATCTTCGGATTCTAACGACTGAACGACATAAAGTTTTTAGGCCTATGTCAAACGAAATACATAGAGTATTATCAACATTCAATGGTGAAGTCTTTGCAATATTAGGGCGACATAATACATCACTTCGAGGTATATATATGTTAATAGAAGGCGATGAAAAACGAGTAAAAATAAATATGTACAGCCGCAAAGTTGAAGAGCTGGCCACAGAAGAAATGGAGGAAACTCCCTTAGGTCAAAACAATCCAATCTTAAGGAATTTTAAAACAATAATATTAGAAGCATTGTACCGACGTCCTTAGATGGCAAGTAACTAGTAATTGAGGGGCCGCCTGCTATAACAATCTAGAAAACTTTCTCACGTAACGAGTGGCACTGGCGTCTAAAGGCAGATTCAAATTTTAATCCTAAAATTACATCAGGGTTACCGTCAAACTTCATTTTAATATCCGAATATTTCTAATCCCAGCATACGGAATCTGGAAAAATTGTTGACGTAAAATCTTATTAAACAAAATAAAAAAGTTTAAAATTAAAAGTCCAAGTTTAATGATTTATTTCAAACAAAAACATTTGAGTTTTCAACAGAAAAGTGAATTTTCGACTACAAATATAAGAGTTGTTATTTAAGAAAAAGGTGTTTCAACAAAATATTAAGAGCGCCAATATAAGCTCGATTGATTGAGCCCTTCCTAGAAATGCAGGCACATCAGGTTCTGAGCACCCATATAGGCAAACTTGAATTATGATCCTGTTTGGACTATATGCTAGATCACGCAGCGCTGCTTATTCTTCCTACGCTCCGCAAACCCGCAATTTTCAGAAACGCGCGAACCGCCATGTTTGTTATTGTTCCCGGTAACCGTTTAAATATTTAAATGCTTGAACTGGCTTTGATGTTATTATAATGTAATGCAAATTACATGTTTATACTCTGCGAGATATTGAGCGTCAAAAATAAAGTCAAAACCTCTGAAGAGTGACAAACAGGGATGTCACATGGTATAAGCTGCTCTTATTGTAGCTGCAGAAGCGAACTAAAAACGTCTCATAATAAAATCGAATGGATTATCGCATCTAGAAATGGCCAACTTTAATTTATTTTTAAATTCAAGAGAATACGGCGACAGCTTGTGAGGCTAATTTTGTGTAAGCATGCGTAGCAGTGGAAAAAATGCTATACGAAAACACCAACTAGAATCGCCACCATATAAAATGAGTCCTACCATTTCCTCATCTCACATTAGACAAACAACGTCAAATTGCGATTGGCGATGATTAGGCTCAACTTGTACCATCAGAGTAAGAGTACATTCTTGTTTCCGAATTTCGACAGGTTAACAACTGTGGATAGCGTTTAACGAAATTGATGATGTGGCTTTACATGCTTGACAAAGTCATTAGAACCAAAAGACCGTTAAACAAATTGCTGTTTCTTCCCATCCTTAAAAATAACAAGTTAAAGGTTGTGTTATGAGGGACCGTAAAGTTTAAATATTCCAACAATTTTAGCCTGAGTAAACGAATGGGTAAATTGAAATCACTCGTTAATAATAATTATGAAAAAATTAGGATTTATATTTTAACGAAATGCAACATCAGGTTTCTCATTCTTCACCCCTCTGGGGTACTATCATTACAGTTTCTGCAGTGACAATTCATTGAATTAAAATCTTAAGCACTCGGCGTTCGGCAGCTCTATTAACTGTCGTCTCTCTCCTCACAGCATATATAGGGAATAATGCTAAAAAAATCAAGTCATGAATTTGTCTCTATGAAAGTTCTTCAAACTTCTTATTCGTTATGTTCTTGTTAGTAAAAGAATTTATTTGCAACCGAGAAGATTTATTTTCTATTAAATGTCAGTGTCTGGAGATTCAGTCAAGCAGTGTTTTGAAAAAAGGTATAAAAGCACAAGCAGTGATTGCAAACGGAAAAAGTTCTCCATTATTTGACTAATATCAGGACAGAAAGTACTGACACTTGGAAAAAAGTAGCTGTATTTCAGTGAACAAAAATTGCACGGAGTTAGCATTCAGCAAAGGTATATTGTACACTGTAAAAAAAAGCTTTGGTGGTGTTTAATTTAATGGATCTTCTTATAGGCAAAAGTTTGGCACTCTCACTAGATCAGTCTTTGCTTCAATTTTAGCGGAAATGTTAATAGGGCACTTAAAGATCTTTGCCTTCTTATTTTCATCCAAAACTTTAATTTACTTATGAAATAGAAAAGAATAATAAAATAAGTTTTTTCGAAATAGAAGTAACTACTGGTCAGGATAGTCATATTATTAACAAATAGTATAGGAAAAATAGTTTTTTAGGTATAATTTTAAATTTCTATTCTGCTCGTACTTTTCCAAAGAAAGTTGCAGTAATCCAAAGCTTAGTTGACAGAACCTTAGGTTTGTCCCGTGTTTTATTTCTCAAAGGAAATTTAAATATCGTTAGGACTATCCTGTTCCTAAATCATTAGCCAACAAGTTAATGGAAAAAAATATGACAACTAGATTTCAAGAAATCAAAAGCAGACAAAGTAATATTTTACTTGCAGATAGTCATAGGAAATTGTGGCAGTATAATTCTTTTAATACTTTTGTTCTTCTATTTTTAGGTCAAATTTCAAAAACTAGTGAAATCATGTTAAAAAACTTTAGGATTCATACTATTTTCCATATACCATTTAAAATGGACTCAATAATAACTTTTAGCAAGGATTCTTTCGATAATTCTGAAAAGTGTTTAGTTGTCTATAATATTACTTGTACGACTCGTGAGCTGACTTAGGGATTTATAAGATTAAATTAAAGAATTATAACTTAGACTAATAGCAATTAATTTTTCACGTGATAAAAAAATTCGAACAAACTTATTCTAATACAATTTTGACTTAAATAGGGAGATTTCGATCCAGAATAATAATTCTTATTTTCAAACAGAGAATTTTCGTAAAGATTTATGATTCGACATTGTAAAGAGAATTTTGGACAAGGAACACGAATTTGGAAAAGAATTTTAATTCTGATTATTTTTTTTTTTATCTTATACTTGGCTGTTCGTCAGAAATAAGAAAGAATCTATTCTTATTGTATACGTAAAGGAAGTATTCTGTTTAGTATTATGTTTTTCAGCAACTAAAGACTGCATTTTTCAGGACTGTGGTAAATGTCAATAAATTGTGGTAAATTGATTTATTGTATTAAACTTCAACCACTAGGCTTAAAAAATAAGTGAGCATCTGAAGAAATGACACTCGCTATTTAAACAACTGAATTGGAGAAGAGAATAACCACAGTTTCAGCATTGTTTGTTGATTGGAGTAGGTGGCGGATGAAAACGAATCTTCACATGCGCATAATAAAAATGCAGCAAACACAGATAAAAAATTAAAATAAAGCAGCAAAATTCAATTTGTTGGAGGTAATATTACATTTATTCCGAGGGAATACAGTAAGTATATGTTAATAAAATTGAATTTGAAAAGTGTCCTTTTCGATGCAAGATTCATACCATATGTGCGTACAAACATATGGCACAATCCGACAAGGTCATCCAAGAAAAACGTTAAACGATTTGGAGGCGGAGCGGTATAGCAAAGTTGTATTATTTCTTATGTGTCTAGGACTGGAAAAACGTACTTACGAAAAAGTGTTTCTAATCAAAAATAACAGGATCTAAATTTATTAAGCGCCTAGAGGAGAGATCACAAAAATGCCAACTGTTAGACCAAAATGGAAATTTCTTCTAAAGAAAAGAGGTAATTCATTGCGTTATATGAGCATAGGCGCAACTATGTCGTTAATTAATAAACGCAATTGGGTTCTCACATGTGGAGCATCCAGGTGAAAGAGTGCGCGCGCACGGTCGTAATTGTTTTTCCCGTGTATCCCCCTCGTCTAATTTGTCTTCTTGAAGTAATTAGAAAAAAAACTAAAATAAGGTATTTCTTTTGAAGACTTTAAAAATTTCTTGGTGAATCTTTAATAATTGTTTAATAACAGTTATGTGTTCCCACTAAAAGTGTTCTTGGTGAAATGATGAATCTCTAAGGAGAAAAATTACTTTTTCACAAAGCAGTATAAAAACAGTACGAACAATAATTAAATTTATTCAATGGAGAATAATTTTCCAAGTAAAAATTCATAGTTACATTTTCAGTATGGAAATCACTTGTTTAACAAAAAGGCATGTTTTTCACCTGCTTGTGCACTGCCCAGCCAAAAAAGATAGATATTCTATGTAGTTAAATCTTTCGCGCGAGAATATATTCATCTCGGGCTTCACGCTCAATAATGTATTTATCTTGCGCTACGCTTTTGGTTATTAAACATTTTAATAAGAAAAGATTTACTGATTAAGACCCTGAAGCTACGTTACCTGATACGTCAGGAAAAAGTGCCTCACGACTTTTGTTGGCAAAATGCATCAGACACTTTCTGCTGAATTTATGGAAATAATTTGTTACTATGCCAGAAGGCAAGCTACAAGCATAGCTATTGATATGGTAATAGTTTCTTTAATTTAGCAATCTGTGTCTAGCAACATTGGATTAACAACGGTTATTAGAACAGAATATGTAGAAAGACATGCGACCGTTTTTTCAATGAATTCTACGATCCAAAACCAATAATTTCCAGATCACTGCACGAGAGCATTTTTCGAACGATTGGGCATTAAGTCGAAGCTACCGCCATTTCTGCATGCAGTCAATTTCCGATCAATTAAACTTTTTGTTTTCAAATAGGGATATTATGCAAAGAGCTATAATCAGATTTCGAAAACCAATTTTTAGACATGAAGCGGTAGTTTTAGTACAGAATTTTCTTTCTTATTCAGAAAAATGGGATTTTAAAAAAATTTATCGTGTATCCGCGATATATAAATAAAATATTTCAACGATAGTCTTCTCTTTAACGTAATAAATTATACAGATTGTGATATCAGTTTTAACTTCTCTTAGGTGGAACATTAGTTTTTAGAAATCACGCTAATAAAAATTTTAATGTGTGCGCAGAACAAAGTTGGCGCTCGTTATTCAAAAGATAACAAACAGAAGCGATAGTTTATAATATAATGATAAACTGGAATATTCCACAGAAAAATTTTTGTATTAGGTCTTCATAATACATCAAGCGCATTTTCCTTTGATCAGAAAATATGAAAATTGTTACTTTTCTCGGCTTATATTTAGCGGTCATCCTCAGCTCTATTGGTAAATATAATAAAATAATATTAATATTGAACCAGGATTTGTACCATATGTGCTTGTTAACATATGGCACACTCCAGCAGTCTTTTATAAATTACTTAATACAATTTGGGATTTTTAGGGGTTTAATGAAACCTGCGTGTTTCTTATTAAAAGAAGTCCAGTAAATCTTCCTTAGGAAAAAGAGTTCACAATATTTATATAATATTTATATTTATATTTTATAGATTTATATCACGCTTCGTCCTTAAGTAGGCATTTAGTTTGTGCTACACACTCGGTCTTTGCATTTCTTCCGAATTTGTGACCAGCAATTTTATAATTAAGGGTAAAAGAATTATCAATTGGAGTTTGGTGATTAAGAATTTTTTGTTCAATTATCTATATTTTAGAAATAAAAACCTCAAAAAAAAAGTTGAGCATTCATAAAAGCTAAAGTTGAATACATTACAAATTAAAAAAATAATTTCAGTAAAAAAAATTAATAGAAAAGGTATAAAGAAACATAAATGTAAATTCTGAATTTGAATATGTGCTTTTATTGTAAAATAAAATCCCCTTTTTTATTTTATCATGAATATTTTATAAAACTGTTATTCACATTTTTTTGGTTTAAAATACGATTCCGCCTAAACCTGTAGCCTGATTTGGATGTTTCTTCATAAAAAACAGCTGATAAAATTTCGAAGAAAGTTGTGAAGGCTGATTTTTGTTTTAGTTATCAATCTTTTTATAAATAAATAAGTAGGAAGAAAAAATGGCAATTTTTTCTATTTGACGTTCCCGGTGCTCGTCAAAAATAAAAAAAATTGTTGTAATCGCCGTAATTTATAGATTTACATTATATAGAGATATTGCATCATGATATAATAAACAAAAAACTGTTTTATGAATAAACTATCTGTTGAAAATGTGTTTCCTATCATTTTTAATAATTTAACATTTTTTAAGTTACATTGCATCAAATTTGAATATAAACAAAATTTTAATAAAAAAATTGTTTTAGGTATATTTTTGTTAATACTATAAACAAATTTAATAAACAAATGCATTCTTCAGGTATTTGCGGTCATAAAAATATTCGTCTTTTTCAATGCCAGTTCTTTTAATTGGGAACTTTATGATAATTTTAGCAATATCTATCACTATTTGATCAATTTTATTTCTTTTATATAAATTTAATAAACGATACTATTATTCGGATACCTGTTGACGAAAAATTAGTGTTTATAATTTTATGTCGACGTAATAACTCGTTTCTTTTAAAAATGAACAAAGAAATATAAAATTCGTCAGAAGTGATTGAAAATATGGTTCACAATTTAAAAAAACAACTCAAAATTGAATTCATCCAGCGATGATTGCTAGCATTAAATCACACCTAGATACTACGCTTATGAGAAAAAAAATCAGCTAAACAAAAGATTGTGTTTTTTTCGTTGCCTAACTTCAGATCAATGAGACTGTCATTTGTGTCGGTATAGAACTAACCAAATAAGATAAGCCACCATTCAACTTTAACGCTGAAAGTCGAAGGAACTGTTCACGAGCTGCTGATTTCAAACGTTGCAATAAATAAGAACTATTTAATCGTAGGAAATAATATTAGTTCAAGATTCTGGCACAGAAACTTTCTTCATACTCGTGAGCTGATGAGAATGATGGAATATCTTTATATAACGTAAATCTATGAAACGCCGGTGATTGCAACAATTTTCCTATTATTGACGAGCACCCGAAACGCCAAATAGTAAAAATGGTCATTTTTTCAGCCGGACTCGTATTTTGAACCAAAAAATGTACTTTTTCCCACTGTGTGCCGTAGCTTTTGAATGGCTCCTTTTCTTTCTGAAAAATATTCCATAAAAGAAAAGAAAACGAAAAGTGCATCAAGTATTCCAATGGCTTCTTTTGTCTTCGAAAAAGAAGGAGACGAAACAAGGAAAATAAAATCTCTTTTTCTTGTTGCAGAGTTAAGCATGCAGTCTCGGCGTACACCTAATAGCGACAATTCTGATATCTCTCGTGGCAGGCCTTCTCTTGATTTGTCTCTTTCTCTTGCTTTACCCCATTCGCCAAGTTCTCTGGTTAGGTCCTCGCCAGATGCCGAGTCTTCTCTTCGTGCCAGGTCCAGGTCTCCACCTGCCATTTATCCTGCTTTCAGCCTGCGTGGATTAACAATTGAACAACTTAGATATGTTCGGCTTATTCCTCACACAAATCGAAGCCAGCGATTTAAAATTCAAGAATACGTTTTTTCAAGCAGTGATCTGATCCTAACGAAAGAAAGAAATCATGTCTTTAGGCCTATATCAAACGAAATATACAGGGTATTAACAACGGCTAGTGGTGAAATCTTTGCAATATTATCACAAAATAATGCAGTTTTGCGCGGAATATATGTAAAAGAACAACAGGATGAAAAACGAGTAAAAATAAATATGTACAACCTCAAAGTGGAAGAGTTGTCTACACAAGAAATCGAGGAATCACCGGTAGGTTATGATAAACCAATCACGAGAAATTTTCAAAAAATAATAATAAATGAATTTCACCAAAGACATTAAACGGCAATTAGCTGGTAATTAAGGGTCTGCTCCATATAACCATCTAGAGACTTGTCTCGTTTAACAGGAGGCGTTGGCTTCCGGATACTTTAAAAAAAAAATCAAATTTCAGATTTAGATGTGCATCAGGTTTGCCGCAAAACTTCCTCTTTTATTTTCCCCGATTCTTTTCCTCGCCAATTTTTCCTTTTTCCTTACCATTATTACACAAATACCGCTTGTAGCATTATTAGCATATTCTCTTTGGTAGACAGAATAAAACCATTTTAAAATAAAAGTTTGAATTGACTTATTTGTGTATACTTTCTAGATACTGATTTAGTCGCAAGGCTAGTGCGAGGCAATCCCCGAAATTTCTCTTATATTGGCGCTCTTGTGTAATTAACTTTTGTGCAAAAAAGATCAATATTTCACTAAAATAATGAAGCTGCAACTGAAATAATGAATTTTTAACACATTCGTTCAATTCGTACCAATTAAAGACAAATTTTCAAGAATAAAGACATTTAGGCTTGGTCATTAGGCTTTACAAGAAAGCACTTGCATTAAACAGGCAATAAGGAAATGTCTCGCAAAGATATCAATGTATTTAAATTCTTTTAAAAAAAATTGAAGCGCTTATTTTAATAAACTTAACTGTATCGGTCTGAAATTTTTGTAAATGCAAGTAAAAGTAATTAATTTCTTTCAAAATACATCAATTTTTAACTAAAGAGATGCCTTTATGGACAAAAAAATGAAATAATAACCAAAAACATGAATTATAAACCCGTAAATATTAGTTTGGTACCAAATACACGAATTACCAACAATAAAATTTATTCAAGCTTTAAGCTTATGGTGAGACGGACTGCGAGACTGCAACGTGAAATACCAGGGGGTTTTTATGAATTATCTAACCTAATGAAACCCACCTTATGAAATATTCAGAAAAAGTTTAGATAAATGAATAGTTTTTGCAAGACTATCGAAAATATACCCTGAGATGAAAAAGAGAGCAACCTGCTGTAGCAGTTCGTGGAAATAATGATTTTTTTATCATTATTATTAATGAATAATTTACCTTCACTCATTTATTCACTAACGCAAAAGTTGTTTAAATAGTTTCAAAACTTGGTTTTAAAAATTGCATTACACTAGATATTTTTAACAATGGCTGCAGTCTTGTCATTTCCTTTGTGAAAGTTCGTGTATCGCATTTTACTATTGTTCCTAAGCTACATTAATCAAATTTTAATAGTTCTGGTCTGTATTTATCATTTAAATCACGTTTATTATTTTCCTTTGTTGTTCTGAATTCATTCTTTTCCTCTATTTAGTTTTGGATCTATTTTCGTTTTATTTTGCTGTTTCTTTTTTTTGCTATGTATGCTATGTATGCTCAATTACGTATTATTCAGAACAGATGGTTAGAATCAATGAAAAATATTAATGTTTATAGGCAAAATATTGCGATTTTGAAACGCCTTCAAATTTGTAGATTACAACTAAAAGTTGCCGGCAACATCATTTTACGCCTAAATTGCAATCAATCAATTCTTAACAAGCTAGACGTCTATCTTAGAACTAAAATCTTCATTTTCGATTAGACAATAGACTTTTGAAATAATCTTGATGAACGTGGCTTAAGGTTGGCTCTTCTTCTTTCTGGATTATAAACAATTAATAAACCGTATATGATACCCCCTGACAGAAGATGCTTTTGTTCTTCCAAAAACTTCTTAATGAAGGAAATTCTTATCTAGATTTCAAACCAACATGAATCCTATTACCGTTCTATAAAATTAAGCCCAAATGCATGGTAGATAGTTCCTTCTGAAAATATTTTGCGTAAGAACTAACTTATACAGGTTTTAAATTAAACGTAAACTAAAAAATATTGTATAGCATAAATTCCTAGTTATGCTGTTGGTTCATGGAAAATCTAGTTGGTCGAGGTAAACCTAAATTCGGACTCAATGTGTCAAATTAATTAGGTATTTTGACTTCAACCATCAGCTGACTGGACCAAATTCTGGACCAACTTGGTTGGTTGACTTATCATTTTTCTTTACTTTTTTATTTTTATCAATAATTTTTCATCAGATTACAATAGTAGCATTTAATTGTTTATGCCTTAATTCCAGGACGTTTTAACACAATTTGTTTTGTGGATAATTTTTTATTTCCATCGTTCCACTTTAATTAGTTTCTGAAGATTTAATTGTCTGGCAAAAGGAAACTACATTCTCGATTAATTTTTGTTGGCCTAGAAAGTTTCATTGGATTAAAGAAACTGATTTAGCGTGCGTACGTTCTTGAAATTGGCCATGGCTCCTTTGAGGTGAGTTTCAATTTCGAATGCACCATAATAGGTGGAAGAGTTTATAACAAGTTTGTTTCCAAATGCCGGTGAATACTTTGAAATCCTATGCAATCACTAGAAATGTTCCACAATAACTTGGAATCGCTTACGATATTGGAAATGGTATACAATTAATTCGAATTCCTTGTAATCTTTTAAGAAAAATCGAAATTCTTATTATATTGCAGTAAAGTTGAATCTCTATTGGTTAATATAATAAAATAATACATATATAGGTTTAATATAAAGTGTGCATATGTTTAAAAAAATGGAATTTGAAAAGTGTCTCTGATGATACGAAATTCGTACCATATGTGCGTGTACACATATGGTACTCTCCAACCGGGTCGTCCACAAATTACGAAAAAAGATTTGGGGGCGGACGAGTTTAGTAAAATCGTACTATTTCCAGTTAGGACAGGATTGAAATGTCTTACACAGAAAAAATTTACCTGCCAAAAAAACACGATCCAAAGTTATTACGAGCTTTGAAGAAAACTCAGCAGAAATTCGATGTTATATTCCAAAAGCGGAATTCCCGTCCGTCTTATGCCCTTGGTTATATTTCTTTACTGTTGCGTTAAGGATGCACACTTCAGAAAAAACAATTCGAATTAAAATTTTTACTTAAAATTTTAAATAAAGATATAAATTTTAAAGGAAAAAAAAAGAAATTTTAACCAAAGAAGATTTTGTTTAAAAAAAAAACTAATGACTCACTTTTTAGTTTAAAGTGATAGACTTTCAAAGTCATACATACATTTTCAAACAAATAAATAATCCTAAATCCAAAAAGATTAATTTTTCACAAAAAATAGAATGAATTAATGTTTAGTTAAAAAAAGTTCAACATTAGAAACAAAGAATATTTGCCAAAAATGCATTTTTTATCAAATGCAGACGAATTTAACAAAAAAATACATTTTTCAAAAAAATAAACCAGCTATTGTTCCAACCAAAATTCATTTTAATTTCAAATTAAAAACCATCAGATTCCACTAAACAAATTTTTTGAAGAAAATAAAGGAAAAATTTTATCACAAGAGATAAATTATCAAATCAAACAGACAAACGAAATAAATTTGCAACAAAGTAAGCCATCTTTTAAGTAAGGATTATGATTTTTAAAGAAGAATGTTAATTATATACCAAAAAAAGAATTTACAATATAATAGGTAAATCTCCCGCCAATAAGTAAATTTGTCATCATTTAGTTAGCCATATTTTACAAAATTCTTATTCACATCTTTATTTTCCAGGGGTGAATAATAGGCTGGGGCATAAAACCAACATTGTGCGTCCAAGAAACGCCTGGGTGCGGAAAAGTGGCTTAGTCCAATCCAAAACTCAGATTACTTTAAAATTTTGAAATCGCATAATATCTTCAGTCTGTTCTTTGAGGGCGAAATCTCGAAATTTCACTAAAAAACACTAAAATTTAAGGTTTTGCAA
>JAAAKG020024577.1:0-20060 GCA_010014905.2 Druon quercuslanigerum | reverse complement strand
ATTAATAATAATTTTTTAATTAATTTTTTTAATTAAATATGTTTTAATTAAATTTTTTTTAACTAAATTTTTTATTAATAATAAATAAGTTCTCGTCGACAGATGGGGCAAGGGGAGGCGTCGTCAAATGTCCACTTTTGTCTACAAGGTGGGGGAGAAGGGGCTAGAAGTGGTGGAGAATTGTCCACGTGGTATATTGTTGGCACGTAGGACTCTAGAAACTATGACTTGATGGAACCTAGGCTAACGCGACAGGCGATACATACTAATACCATAGTAGTAAATTTATTTAAATACCACAGCTTATGCGTAAGACAAATGGTTAAATTATGTATTTATTAAAAAATCTGTATTAGTAACTAAAAAGTTATTGTCCGAATACAAATCATAATGGTAAGAAATAATTGATCTTATGAAAACTAATGGTAATTTTGAAGTAACCACTATCTTTTTTTATCACAAATTTAAAAAAGATCAACTTCTTTAAACTCACAAGAAAAACTTCTAAGTAGTTTTTTCGATGTCAGATAATTCTGAATAAATGTATAATTAGCAAAAATGGTATACTTGCAAACTGTTTCGCGGTATGATGGAGCGTAACATACGATTGCGAGAGCATTGACTCCCTTTGCAGCCGGCCCTGTGTCTTAATAATTATTAATTTGGCCATTTTCTCACTCGAGCTTTCTTTTGCGACTACTTAAAAAATCGAAGAACCCTAAATTGCAAAAGATTTCATTAAGATTGATGTATTCAAAAAATTGTTAACAATTTTCATAGACGAAAATATTTCTAGAATTAAAAAACAATCGAAGAAGATGACATTTAAAGTTAGAGCAGTTAAAAAATAATGCCCCATATATTTGTTACCATTATCTGTATCGTCAATTTCCTTCTTCTCTTCCTCGTTGATTAATTCCTCAAGATCCTTCTTTTTCTTTTTCTTTTTCTTTGTCTTTGAGAAGTCCATATCCAAATCTAAATTATCATCCACTGTAGGGTCTTCCAGTTGTGGTTCTGATACATCCTTTAATTGATAAAATATTGATTATCGATCATAACTTTTTTCCTGTTATCCAAAAGATGTAGTTGAAAACTAAACACACATTATACTAACCTCTTTTTGCAAATCCGGTAAGGCTGCATCGAGTTCATCAAGATTGAACTTCTTTTTCTTTTTCTTCTTTTTCTTTCCAAATGATTCTAAATCTAACGTCTCATCGTCATCAGCATTAGGGGTTTCTGGCTCTTGGTTTTCCTTGTCTCTCATACCTTCATTAGTATCTCCCAAATCTCCGCCTTCTGCCAAAGCTGCATCAATGTCAAAAGGCGTCTTCTTTTTCTTCTTCTTCTTCTTCAGCGATGAGTCAAACATCTAAATATAACAAAAATATATACATAATTTTACGCCCTCAAAAAAATCTATAAAATGTTATCAACTCCCGTACTCATTCATCATTCATGACTCATTTATCGATTCGATTGAAGCACAGTCTCTATCTGTCCAAATAATCTTAAAAAACAAATCAAGAACGCTGACGTGATTATTAAACTTTGAGAGTGGACCAATTGAACCACCAAAAATGACAAAATATTAAGAACCACTACTCTACCTACTACTACCGCTCGTAAAATTATAAGGGTCATTACAGGATTATATGTTTATTGTGGTTCATCTTACTTTTATAATTTCTAACGGACGAAATAAGCTATTCCTCTTATTTAACCAGTTTTACTCGTATCAGGCTTACTAGTCACTCCGTTTATTTAACTTACTCTATTTTATTTGACCAAAATCCGATGACTTTCGTAATTTATCAGATTTCAACTTGAAATTTTTACAGAGTATTTTTGAACCATATATCTATCCGAAAATGCAACAAAAAAATCGATTTTTTTGATCACACAAGGTAGAAACCCCCCTCAAGTGGACAAGCAATGTCGATGATGTGGACTCGACTACCAGTTTTTTTCTTGCATCACGATGTCAGGTCGATTGGCTCGGTTGTAATGATCCGTCTGGGTAGTAACAACCTAGGTTAAGGGCAAGCGGTTGGTGTGTAATGCCCGCAACACCATCACTACGAGTCATGTACGATATTTGATTCAAAATCAGCATCATATGAGACTGGCGTGGTGATCATGCGCTTGGTCTGTGATTGGTAATCTCGAATAACGCGAAATTTTAAATGTGGTTTGATTCGAGCTAGAGCAACATCCGCTTTCATTATTTTTCCCAACAGTACAGTTACGGAAAACATTATGCGTTATTCAGTGGCTATTTTTGAAACTCTTTACGTCTTAGTGTGGCGCTGTATGGAACTAGTAATATGTCAGCAGCTGACATGATTCGGAAAGGGCTATCTAAAGGGCTAAATCACTGTTCAGGGGGCGCTACAAGCTATACGTGATATCAAATAAAGTACTTTTAAGAAACCATTATTTTGGATGTGTTAAACTTATTGTTTACTAGCCCTATACCGACGATGGGTGGTCTTACGGAATCTTACGAAACGGTCCGTAATTTTCAGTAGCGCTGACGGCATCATCTTTCAGTTACATTTTTCGTAAAAATCCTAAATTTTATCAGTTTTCATTAACGGTAACGTAAAATTCCAAGAGTAATACATTTTTCTTACTCTTGGAATTTTACGTTACCGTTACTGACATTAGCTGCGTTTTATATCTGGTCAAGAAGGGTAGCTTGTCATTTCCTACTTACTCGTTCCTTATTTTGTCACAAAAACTATCAGTATTTACTTCAATGTCCACGCTGCTAGGTGCGTACGAATTCCTGACTCGTGACTCACTAGTTATGAGACAACCGGAGATTTTGCAAGCAAAAGTTACTTGCGAAGGGAAATACTATGTAGAAAGAACTTTAAAAACCATGTGACCTGTTCTTTGCTTGTACTATAAATTGGTAAATTTACGAAAATTTTCTCGTAATCCCGAATTCAGTAACAGACATTTGGAAAACTCTGTAACTTTTGTATGTGAAATATTTGGTAGATTTCCGAAAATTTTTAACAGTGTATTTATGTAAAAAACTTCAGTTATAATAAAATTATAACATTTTTTGTAGCTTTTTGACACTTTAGCAGGGGTTCTGATTGTTCCTTTCCCACAGACTTCGAACTGACGCTTTTTACATTTTTTTCAGGAATCCAACTTTGCAGGCTACTTAAATCTACTTTTTTTCATCCAGACATCTCTATTGATTCTTTTTTTCAATATTTTCAGGATTTATATAATTTTTTCTTCTTCGTAGTTTGTAGTCAAACCAATTTTAAATATTTGTAAAATTATCTAATTAAACTTTTCTGAGTTGAGAAATCTTTATCACAGGAGTCTGAACAATCCACAGGTGCAACATCCAACAACCCCAGACCGTTTCCAGCTTTAGGCCATCTTTATTCTCGCGTATTCTCACGTAATTTGAGACAGAGTTCAGTTTGAATCTAAAGGAATCAAAACCGAACCGAATGGTGGCCCTTGGGGGGAACGAACCCGCGGCCTTCGCGTTTGCACAGGGTGTCCCGCGAGTACTGTAGTTAATTTTGTGTGTGGGGTGGGGGGGGGGGTGCACAAAAAATAAGCAAAAAAATCGCGAACATTTTTTTTATCCGATGCTTATTCTGGTCGCTTACATTCCTCATCCCATCCACTTCTATCCCCTCCTTCACTAATTTCGTATTTGATTGTGTACTCTAATACCCTTCTTATTTTCCCTATAATTGTATTTTTCACGTCCAAATATTAAAAAACAAGATAGTTGTATTTGATTTTGCAGAGGCCTTCAAAAAAAGGCAATCATGCGGTGAACCATGCTACTCCTGAATGGCCTATTTGGAACAAAAAAATACCATTTTTCCATAAATACCATAATTTCTTCTTTTGAAAGTTATAAGAGCTTAAATTACGTTACAAACTGTAATACAAAATGCTGAAGTTTTGAATTCGTAGGAAACTTTTCGAAAAATAATAGGTTTTTTATTTCTACGGAAAACTTAGCCAAATGAAGTTAGCCTAAATCTTACCCGTAGCGGAAAGATAGCATCATATTCGTAGAACCCATCGATATCTTATTATATTATATATATATATATATATATATATATATATATATATATATATATACAGGGGGTCCCGCGAGTACTGTAGTTAATTTTATGGGGAAATTGTGCACAAAAAAATATGCGGAAAAGTCCTGAACATTTTTTCGATCCGATGCTTATTCTGGTCACAAAAGAGGGTATAAGTTGTATGTACGTGTGAGCATGTGTGGCGTGCGCGCGTCGTCTTAACCAATCAGTTCACCTACCGAAGCGCTGGACGAAGCGATGGGCATCACATCGTCCGATAGTACTAGAGTTTGATTAAATTGAAAAATTGATTTGCATGACTTGTTTTGCGCAAATAATAATTGCAACAAATTATTACTAATAATAAGTGAGCTAGAAAATTTTGTTAATTATGAGATTGTTGCAACAAATAAGAGTAATGAATTATGTTTAGAAAAATTCAGAAAAATGGAAATTATCAAAACATTAATTACAAAGGCAAGAAAGTACAAAAAGTTACAACTACGAAAAATGTGTTAGTTTAAAAAATTAAACTTCATATTCAACTCAACTCAACTCAACTAATTTTCACTGTAATTAACTGGACTTAACTGAACTCAACTGGACATAACTGGACTAACAGGTTTCAACTGGACTTAACTGGTTTTAACTGGATCTTACTGGTTTTAACTGTTTTTAACTGGTTATAGCTGGACTTGACTAGATTTACGTGGACCTAAGTGGTTTTAGCTGGACCTAAGTAGACCTAACTGGTTATATCCGAACTTAAATAGTTTTAACTGAAACTAACTGGTTTAAGCTGGGTTTAAGTGGGTTTTCACTGGTTTTAATTAGTTTTATTTGGTTTTAATTTAACTTAACTGGGTTTTAATGGACTTGACTGGTTTTAACTGCAAACAACTGGTTTGAACTGATGTTAACTGAAATTTACCAGTTTTAACTGGACATACCTTGTTTCAAATGATCTTAACTGGTTTTAAATGGAACAAACTGGGCTTTGTTGAATATGAAGTTTAATTGTTTAAACTAACACATTTGTCGTAGTTGTACCTTTTTGTATTATCTTGCCTATGTAATTAATGTTTTGATCATTTCCATTTTTCTGAATTTTTCTAAACATACTTCATTACTCTTATTTGTTGCAACAATCTCATAATTAACAAAATTTTATAGCCTACCCATTATTAGTAATAATTTGTCGCAATTATTATTTGCGCAAAACAAGTCATGCAAATCGATTTTTCAATTTGATCAAACTCTAGCACTATCGGACGATGTGATGCCCATCGCTTCGTCCAGCGCTTCGGTAGGGGAAGAACTGATTGGTTGAGACGGCGCGCGCACGCCACACATGCTCACACGTACATACAACTTATAACCTCTTTTGTGACCAGAATAAGCATCGGATCGAAAAAATGTTCGGGACTATTTCGCTTATTTTTTTGTGCACAACTCCCCCATAAAATTAATTACAGTACTCGCGGGACACCCTGTATATATATCAGGCCTATATTTTACTATTCGAATAAGATATCGATGGGTTCTACGAATATTATGCTATCTTTCCGCTACGGGTAAGATTTAGGCTAATTTCATTTTTCTAAGTTTTCCGGAGAAATAAAAAAACTATTATTTTTCGAAACGCTTCCTACGAATTCAAAACTTCAGCATTTTGTATTACAGTTTGTAACGTAATTTAAGCTCTTATAACTTTCAAAAGAAGAAATTATGGTATTTATGGAAAAATGGTATTTTTTTGTTCCAAATAGGCCATTCAGGAGTAGCATGGTTCACCGCATGATTGCTTTTTTTGAAGGCCTCTGCAAAATCAAATACAACTATCTTGTTTTTTAATATTTGGACGTGAAAAATACAATTACAGGGAAAATAAGAAGGGTATTTGAGTACACAATCAAATACGAAATTAGTGAAGGAGGGGATAGAAGTGGATGGGATGAGGAATGTAAACGGAACAAGGAAGTGAGACTGGAATTAAGAAACTGGGGAAATAAGACAAGTAATTGAGAAAAATATGAGAAAAAAGGAGTAAACCAAGATATTGAGAAATAATCGCTAAAACCCTATTTTCGGGGGTTGTTCGTTAGAAATATGGATATTTCCATCCACAGGCCAGAAAATCAATTTCAAATTTCAGAATCAATTTTTTTCTGGAAATGACCTGTTTTCAAGCGAATTTGACTGGACTAAAATACAATTAAGAGAATGATGAGAGATTATTGAAGAAACAAAGTATAATAAATGGTATAAGATTATAAAAAAGTAAGGAGTACCAAATAATTTAGAAATGGGATGGGGAGGGAGAAGATGGACAAGAATAGCAAGATTTAGATTTGGAAATTAAGTAAGGGAAGGGAGGTATTGGAATAACATGGGAGCATGCTTGAAAAGGATGTAGTACAGGCGTAGGATATAAGGGACGTTAGCAAGAGAATGTGGAAAAGATTCTAGGGGAAGATGGATTGGAAGAAAAGTGGATGAAGGAGTTGGAGGGGGCTAGAGGACCCAATGAGAAAGAATGAGAAGCAAAATGGAAAAATGGCATCATACTAAATTGTGATATCAAAAAAATATAAATAGGGATCTAGATATAAGAGTTTATGTAAATATTTGTAAATAAATGTGAATAGTAAGCATACGCTTTTATGAAATATGTAAGCGGAAGTATTGTAAGGAATGGAGGTCATGTAAGCCCTCAGGGAACACATTGGGGGTACCCCCGACACGGCCTCTATGGGGGGAAAAATAAAAGATTCCTTAATTCGAGACGATTCGGTTGATGAATAATATCTCTTAACCAGCACAATTTTTTAATATTTTTCATTCACGGGAAAATGCTTTAAAAATAAAGCGGGCACCAATGTACCTTTTACTCAGCAAATATTCTTAACGAGTGTTAGACAAAAATTATTTATTTACATAATTTTTGCATTTAAACAAAGTATTATGTTTAAAATGTAGTATTTTTTTTTTAAACTTACACCTTTTGAGCTAAGTGATCAAATAAAATCAATACATGTGATAATAAATATTCTATGCTAGTAATAAAAAATTGAAGATCACCTGTATTGTTTTTGTAACTTCAATAATTTAAGTGGAAAACGAAAAAGTATTATACGAAACACATTCTATGAAAAATTGTAGAAAAATAATGATAAAAATTAAGAATATTAAAATATTTTAATAATGATTGCAAAAGTATTAGACAATAACTTTAGTTTCATTAAACAAACATTGCTAAACAAAACTTCTCTAAATATAAGAATTTGAATGCACATTTGCAGACCCGGAACGAACAACCGGGGGATAATTAGTTTTTTTTATATTTAATTACTATAATTAGTATTATAATATGGATTACATTCTTAATGAACCTCCTTAAAAAATTGTTTCCAACAATTTTAATTTATTTAATTCTCAGGATTCAATCTTATTTCCATGAAAAGAATTCCAAAAGAATATTTTTTTCCTGTAAATCAACATATTCCTGCTTCAGAGACCTTTTCTCTTATTAATATTATGAGAACTTGGCGTTTTAAACCAAAGTAGAGAGAATATTATAAGATACTTGTGGATGGTTAGTCCTCAAAATACGTTGCGTGTTCTACGTGATGGCGCCCCGTCGTCGACTTCTATGTTCCACTAGAGTGTTTTAGTGGGAGGCTGAACTTTTAAGCTTTACGAATGCCCTTTTAAGATGCAATTCTGTCCTAAACCTATGACAAAGCCACCGAACGCATCCTCGGGTTGCGGATAGAGGGTCCCCGTACCAAGGGTTTCTGCTGAATATGGTTACAAAAAACCAGTAGGCAGTCGCGGACAATTGTCTAGGAGTGGTCTCGAAGGAATTAACCCCCAAGCGGAGGTGTGAAAACTGAGTGGCACCTAGGTGAGGTGTCTAGAACGGTGACTGAGATACCGGGCGACCTCTCAAGAGTAAGCAGCCTTATCCTCGTATGCGGGGCTCTACAAGTATGTACAAACCCTTGTCCCAAGCTTCTCGTTGGAACAACAACGATAACACCAAACGAAGTTGTACACTGAGAGAAATATCATGTTTATACAACACGGGCCGTGTTTCTCCAACACGGGATTTATTTTATGACTTGCGGGAAATGAGCGCCGTGTTGCACCAACACGGCGCTTCGTGTTGTGCGGCAACCGCTTTGATACAACACGGTACCGTTTTGTTTCTGCCGGGAGTTGCAAGTTTCTCATATACTTTCCCTGAAACGCTTCAAGCGAGTAGGAGCACAGTGACAACAACTCGACACGGAGCCGTGTAGAATCAAAGCGCAACCGTGTTGAGGCAACACGGTGCGACGCATAGAATCAAAAATCCCTGTCGCATTGATTCAAAATACTGTTTTGTTGAATTGACACGGGTACCGTTCAATTCAATGCGGTTTCTATGCAAAGAAAGCGTCGTGTTGTAGATACATGATATTTTTCTCAGTGTAGTAAGTGCGGTTGAAAGCAATAGAACGAGCAGGGCACCCGACAATGCAAGTGTAACCCCTGAACGAGGGAATTGGCACGGCTGCATGCTACGTAGAGCGAGAAGCCCCCCGAGCTATCGCACTTTTCCCATCAACGTCTGCAAAACTATGCCGAACTACTCCCAAAAAGGCGCAATGTAAGCGGAGCGCCTACTGTACCACAGCCAGAAACAAGCCGGCAGCAGAGAAAAAGAGGTGACACTAATACCAACCGCAGGCAGGCATCCGATAGATGACGAGCGACACTTTATGACCCAGAGAAACATCAACATCCAAGTTTCTCCCAAGTCTAAAGATTTGGCTGAAATGGTTGAAGAGCTTCGTGGACAATTTTCCGAAGAATCCGACCTCTGGACTGTTATTTATTGTGTGTATAATTCAGCAAGAGTTTTGGCCCATGCGAACCGTAAAAAAACCAAGTGTTGATCATTAGACCAAAAGACGAATGCATGAACTCGCCATAAAAATAGGCTGGGCAAGAGAGTACGCGTCCCGCATTGAGTGTGTTATTGACTATAAAACATCTGGCAGGAATTTTACCGCCAAGGTTCGAAAGTTCGCACGCTAACTCCGGATCCGTTATCACACACTTAACAAGTAAAAGCTGCTGACCATCAGGCAGCATATTGTTGAGACAATACGGATACTATCTGACGCTAAGAGAAGTCAAGAGCGGAGAGGGGTGGTTAGACAAAACCAACAGTTTCTCTCTGACCCATATCGAATCTTCCAAGACCCTCCAGTTGCTGTCGACTACCCGCCCAAACCAGAGGAGGTCGAAGTCTTTTGGAAAGAAGTCTACCAAGTGCAACATAGACTTGACGAAGACTCCAAGAAAATAAATAGCTTCAAGGAGCTGTGTGATGACCTCATAAAAACACCTGAGGAAGAATGCTCAACCATCACTACCGAGGAGGTGCAAGAAGTATTGAGAGGTATGAAGAAATATTTCGCTCCAGGACCAGATGGTATCAAGACCATCTGGTAGAAGAAGTTTCCTTTAACCCATCACCATCTGGCCCGTATGTTCACCTCATATTTGAAGTCGGAAAAGCCAATTCCAGAGTGGTTGGTGAAACTGCGCACAGTACTCCTGTCCAAAATGCGCAACTTAGCTGACCCAAAGAATTACAGGCCAAATAATTGTCTGAACACACTGTATAAGATATTTACAGCTTTCCTAAATGATAGGATTGTTCGAGCAATCCAATCCTAAATGATAGTATTTTTCAAGCAATCCCATCCTAACTGATAGGATTGTTCGAGCAATCGGACCTGTAATGCAAGAAATGTATGAACAACGTGGCTCAAAGAAAGGCGTACCAGGATGTCCGGAGAACCTGCTCATCGATAAATGATTTGCAAAGATGCAGCATCCTACCAGCGTGACCTATCCATGGCATGGATTGATAACCGGATAGCTTTCAATTAGACCTCCCATAGACTTATAATCTGTCTTTTGGAAAGCTTAAAGGTTCATCCGCAAGTCGTAAGGTGCATAGAGATTGATATTTTTTCGAAAACCTTTCGAAAACCAGATTTACGATTTCATCTGGAAAAAATCGTGTGAAAACTAACGAGGTCACAATTCAGAGGTGTCTTTCAGGGCGACAACATGAGCCCACTCCTCTTTTACCTCACATTATTGCCACTTTCTCTAGCACTTTGCCATTTTCAGGGATACCTTTGCGGCACACCTGCAAATCGAAAGCACAAGGGCACTCATGTATTTTACATGGACGATCTTAAGATCTACGATAAAAATAAAGAGCAACTACATCTAGACCTACGGATTGTCGAACGATGCACTAAGAAAATAGGAATGGAATGGAAAAATTTAATGGCATCTCTGAAGACCCTGAGATCGTCGATAGAAGTGCTATACGAAACCTTTGCGCTGAGCGTGCCACAGAGCTGCATTCAGGATGTGACATCTATAAAGAATACTCTCTGAAGCAAATATAAACGGCACATCCGGCAGATTTGGTCTTCCGAACTGTCGGCGACGAACAAAGTATCTGCAACCAACATGCTTTTCGTACTGGTAGTACTCGTCGTGAGACGCGGTTATGGCTGAAATGTTATCGCAATTTCGCTGGGATCTAGTGCAGTTCTTCAGATTAGCACCCACTCCGGGGGAAATGAAATATGAAAAATGTATTTTTCCACATAAAATTAGCTTAACTATATGTTTTCAGAGCCGCTGAAGACGAATCCAATGTTAATAAATCCCTATCTGGTCACTAATCTTCCCTAACGGCAAAAAATGTTTCCAACCGTCGAAGTAAAATTATTTTGTAATGATTAATGTAGACAAACCACCTTATTTTTATGTTTTTGGGGTCGCTGGAACCAATGCTAATACTCTTATAATTTCAAATATTTAGAATTTGTCCCTATCCTTTAAAAAACCCTGATTTTCTAAGATCATACGTATGAATATCAGCAGTGCTCGCATTACTTTTTTGTTATTTTTTTGTTCTTTTAATTTTGTTTTAATTTTGTTTTTATTTTATTTTTCGTCTCATTCAGTAGTCCATCACGTGAAAATTTGTTTATATCTAATTCGTAATGTAGATACTACTCACAACAGACTTGCTGTCGAAAATAGCCTGTCTGACATTGAAATTTGAGTGTCCTTGTCCTGCAACAAAATATGGTCATGTTCCAATATTCAAGTCGACAGGCAGTTCGTGGAGTCATCATCACTGTCAGATAATCCTTACTGCAAAGTTTCCTGTCTAACAACATCGAATTTGACGCAATCACGAGGGAGGATTATATTGCCAGGCATATCACATATTACACCAGGCATAATCCGGAACCAAAAAATTCCTCGAGTTATCGCGTGTACTGATGTTTCATACTTTTATACTCATAAGAGCAGTTACTTCAGGGCTTTGCGACAGTTATTTTGTGTTCACAAAGGACGGCACTTATACAAACCTGTATTAACCGTTGTACCGTATGGTTACATTCTCGACATTTAAGTTTCATACTTTTCTGACAGCTGTTTTTTATAATGATTCTGCTATATTGTAACATGAATACGTAAGAGAGGCTGATGACATTAACAGATGGTTCCAAGAAGACGATATTGTAATTGCTGATAGGGGATATCGGGATACCACTAAACATCTGGCGCGATTGGGTATCACGTGGAAAATGCCAGCAGTCTTCCACCACATCAGTATCAACGTACAACAGAAGATGCTAACGAATCGCTCCTAGTGACAAAATATAGCTGGATCGTCGGAACTAGGAACGGACACATCAAGTCAATTTTCTAATTCTTTGAACAAGTAGTATAGGATAGCTGGAGCTATCATTAACAGATACCATCCATTAATTTTCATGGAAGGAGCTGATTCCGAAATGGCCAATGAATTACTTGAAAAATCTTAGGAACTGAATGCCGTACAAGCACTGGTTGAGGCAGAAAACCTTCTATGGCTTCAATTATATGCGGGCCAATTATTAGACTTCCCAGTCCTGACACTTAAATTCTTTAAAAAAAAACTCACAGGTGGTGTTTATCAAATTAAACTTGCAACTTCTTACGTGCAAGTCAAACTTCAAAGATATGACCAAAATTTCGCCATAGAGATGCTACGACGGGATAATCGAGTAGCACGGTGACAATGACATGGACGACGGTATGGACGACGGTATGGATGACGGTAAAGAACTTACTCCTATAGAAGGACATTATTGTACATGTCAGTCAGGTGTTCGAACGCTATGAACTTGTGCACATATAAGCAGTGTCTTATGGTTCTTGGGGTATTCTTGCGATTGAAACCAAGATGCACTTAGTTACCAGAAGTTATTAATGCCCAATTGTGTATCCTAACTTCATTGGCTAGATATTGACAACATCCTGCTCATGTCTTGCCTTCATTAGCTGGATATTGACTAACTCTTGCTCATATCTTGCCTTCATTGGCTAGATCTTGACAACATCCTGCTCATGTCTTTCCTTCATTAGCTACATATTATACAAATTTGCAGGTGATAAAAATCCATTAATGACTGTAGACTATTGAATGAGATGAAAACTAATATTAACAAAAAATTAAAAGCACAAAAAGAAAGTAATGCGTGCATTGTGTACTTAGCATAATGCTATTCTCAGCCCTGGAAAACGCACAGAGGTATAATATGATAGTCAAACGTATAATCTTAGAAAATCAGGGTGGTTTTAGTGGTTAGGGACCAATTCCAAATAGCTGCAGTTATACGAATATTAGAATTGGTTTCAGCAGCCCCAAAAACGGTAAGATAAAGTGGTTTAATGTGTTAATTAGTGTGTTAATAAAGTGTTCATCCGACAATTTAAAATATTTTTCGAGGATAGGGACGAATAATAACCAGACAGGGTTTAACTAACATTGGATTCGGATTTATCGAGCCCAAAACCATAATGATAATTCATCGCAAAAGTGTTGATTCGACGAATTGAAGTTCGTTTGAGGTTAGGGACGAATAGTGACCGGATAGGTTTTAGCTAACATCGGATTCGTATTCATCGATCTCGAAAACCTAATGGTAAGGGATAAGGTGGTTTGACTACATCACTCATCGCAAAATAGTGTTAAGGGGGGGGGGGCACTCCCTATAGAACACCAAATCTTTGTCGATTTTCGTGATTTTTTTGAAGGATAAGAAATGTATATATCTTTTCAGGGTCATAGGTACTTTTTACCATATAATTATAGTTTACGAAACGATTTTTTTTTGCGTAAAAAAATTTAAAATGCGAAGATATAAACAGTCGCCGTTTTCACATTTCATCATATATTTGTAGCTAACAAAACGATTTTTGTTTGCGTAAAAAAATTATAAGTGGCGAAGATATAAACAGTCGCCGTGAAGCTGTAAGGAATGGAGGCCGGAAGCGGTACTCCAGCTCCTTGTAGGATTATCCGAAAGTCTACGCAAAAAAATTGATTGTTATATAAATGTGGTCACTGGGTGAACTAATAATATTGACAAAATAATGATAATTGGCTAAAAGGGATGCCATAGAACAAAAAGTTGATTTTGTAGGCAAAAATTTCAAACTTTTACCCAGACAACAAAAACATGTTTATATTTATCACTTTCAGTCGGTCTTAGGTTCATCCATTGGACATACGGCAGGTCCTTAAATGTTAATGTTAAGGTGATAATGCGGGATCCAATGAAAAGAATGGCTTTCGCTCGTTAGAAATTTAAATCAGAAAACCTTGGCATTTTGTATCATCTTTCATAAAATTGTATTGACACGCGATAATGAGATACTTCACCGCTCACCTGGAGACATTAGCGAACTTTTATAAGTGCTCCTGAAATTTAAAGTCAAATTAAGCAAAGCAAAGTTTTTAAAATAAAATTATAAAAAATGTGCGAAAGAAAATATGAAACGTGGACTGTAACTTAATAAAAAGATGAACCGCAAAGCTGGAAAACATTGTTAAACAGGAAATAAAAGATTTAGTAGGAAGGTAACCAACAGTAGGTGAGGTGGATTTTTTTACTGTCGTTTAATCCTCACCTCTCCATCAAATCTTTTTTTTTTTACTTTTCAATAATGCTTTCTGATTTTGCAGTTCAACTTTTCATTAAGCTGAAGTCCATGTTTCTAATTTTTTTCCACTCCTCTTTTATAATTTTCCATAGAAAACTTTACTTTTCTTAATTTGGGTTCAAATTTCGGGCACTTATGAAAGTTTGCTAGCGCCTCCTAGTGAGCGGTAAACTCTCCCATAGTAGAGGAAGCACTGATGACGTGCTGCATCTGCGTTTTGAACATTTTTGGTATCGACATGTACAATTTTTAAATACGAAATACTGTGGCAGACGACTAAATAATAAAGATATATGAATCTCAAACAACAAAAGAAAGAACACGAGAAAGAAAATAATTATTATTTAGTTATTATTTCGGGGCAGGGGGGTCTGGTTAAGTGTTAAGAGAAAAAAATAACTTTACACCTGCGCAGTGTTATTTGAATCGTATTTAGAAAAATTTTAAATGTTTTATTTCATGTCTACGATATTGCTGATGACGAATCCGAAGTAAGCTTAATGCCAGTAAAAGTAAGCAAAACAAATAAAAGTTTGCGTACGGCAAATTTTTGGGTCTCTGATTTCGAATCTAAAATAAAATTTTTAAATTCAAAATTGCTGATACAATGCGCCGAACTAAGGACCTTGCAAATGCATCAATTTTTGTAAAAACCGTACCTCGGAATTTTTTGTGCTTTGATTCAGAATCCTAGGCCAGGTTTTCGTAATTTAAAGTAGCTGACCCAATATGGCAGAAAGAACTCTTAGCAAAATTAATAATTTTTTTAAACTCCGTACTTCAAGATTATTTGGGTCTCTGTTTCCGAAATTTTAGGTCAAATTTTCATAATGCAAAATGTCCGATCCAATGCGGTGGTCAAAAAGTTTTTAAGAAATTACAAGTGTTTGTAAAAATCAGTACCTTGGAATCTTTTGCGACTCTCTTCCGAATTTTGAGTTTTATTTTCAAATACAAAATAGCTGACCCATTCCCAGATAAAAATGCGTGAGGGCACACGGTAGCCGAACGACGTGTGAGCACGATGTGTCGCCAAGAACGCAAGCAGTGTGTCCGCACAAGCCGAGGGTGATAAATCTTCACCCAATGAGAGTACACAGGGTGTGCACGACACGCAGCACAGTGTTTATATAAAATTTAAAAAACACATTTTTGAATTTTGAATCAGATTATCACTATATTGTAATGATTGCAATAACTTATAGTCAAAAATTAATAACTCTCCTCAATAATTCGTATAGAATTTGAAGAAATATATGATAAACTTTGGATAGATTTTTTTCAACAAAGAAGAATTTGAGGTTGGAAACACTTTTATTCAGAAGGTAATATGTCAACTTTTACAATTTAATTATGGAAATTAATTTTTATAGAATGTTATGAAACCTATAATATGTTAAGTTTTAAAATATAGTTTTTAAATAAGGGGCCAATCAAGTATTACGCAAGCATAATTTTTCCCATTCTTGGACCCCCCTATCCACGGCCGTGTAAGAATATTTTTGTATTAGGGATACACAACAATAAGCATCTACGTAAATCCACCTTCCCCGCTGAGGACGTGCTGTATCATTGTTTAGAATATTTTTGGTATTGACATGTTTAATTTTTAAATACTAAATACTGTTTGCCTATACGATAGTAGTATACGCACCAATTTATAGACTTTGACTACCATCCCTCCTTGAACTACAGGGGGTGAAATTTGCATCCCACGGGCAATGCGGGTATTTTCAAATGGTCATAACTTCTATTTTTACAAATAAAAATTGAATTTTCTATGAGTGATTCCTTAATGAGTTTCCATGCTCTTTTGTTCTGTGAAATCTATTGTTTTTAATTTTTTAACTTTTATAAACAAATTGCGATTTCAAATGTTTATTTAACACTTCTACTCTTCGGGCAGTTTTTTAAAAACTATTTTTAAACGAAAGCTGGACTTTTTTCCGAAAAATTTTGTTTGGCATTTTGGGACTGAAAATAGTTATGTAGTTATGCGAAGATATCCGAGCGAAACCCTTCCTCGCGCGCTCGGACAGGTCGATGTACCGACCGAAGTTGTTTCGTTCAACTTCGATTTATTCAGACATACTTTTCATGGGTACAGAAACTTTCTAAAAATTAATTTCAGCGGTTTTTAATACATCAAACATTTTTGCATATAGTTATAAACAAATTAGGGAACAAAAGTATTATTTAAGAGAGCGTTCACCCCTCGCCCCTCCATAATGTGTTTTTGTCGTTGAGATTTTGCTGTATATTTTCATCATTACCGTCACATAAAACAGATTAGTGAAAGGCTTAAATAAATTAATAATAGTTTAAACTATTCATATAAACAAATTATACAGGATTCGTCCTTTCTTTGGCTGGATTAAACTTGGTCTCGTGTATAGCCGAAAAATAAAACACATATACGTACATACATTTTCATTTGATTCTCATATTGTACCAAGACACAAAAGGCAATCACATAAACTGTCATTTGTTTTTTGGCCTCAAGCAAAACGTTGCACTGCGTTACTCTACTCTGACTTCAGTCTCCTGAAAGGTAAAAGCAGCCAACGTGTAGTGTTTAGAATTTTTCTGTGTGTGTTTTCTATGATTTTTTGCGTTTCGTTTTTGTTTCTCAGTTGTATACATTTATAAATTATTTATCCTTCTTTTCTGTGGTTTTTATTCATTTAGTTCAGGTTATGAGTTCGCTTTCAAGTCTCTTTACGAATCGCTGCATTCGAAGCAAAGGGAGATCCGTGAAAACCTCTCATGGTCATCTAGAGATGACCATGTCTTCGATGCAAAATTTTCACAGATATGTGTAAATTCTTTCCGTAAGGAGAAACATGTAAGAGGAATTGATCTGAGGATTCTAACGGAAAATCAGTAAACAGTGTTTCCTGATTTGCCGAAAGGCAGTAAAATATATGGGCTTGTTGAAAAGAATCTAAAACTCTCAATTTACAGCCATCCAGAGATACAGAAGAGCCATCGCTCGCTCGACGTATTTCACGCCCACGCACGACTTTACATGACATTATCGAGAATTTTCATAAATGAAAACGTGGGGCGTCTTGCCAAGACACAGCCACTCACAAAGTTTCAGCTTGTTACCAATAATCAACACAAAAATGTTACGGCTCCTGGACTATAATTCTTTTCAGTTCTAAAGAAGATCACATACAGGTGACCAAAAAACTAGAAACTAGATTCACTAAAGCAATTACAATTCCCGGCGCTCTGAAATACCACGCATTTATTCCAAATGAGAACGGACAATTGCAACTGAAAAAAACTTCATTCACAAAAGAACCTGATTTGGTTCCGAAGACAGTCAAAAAGCCTCAAGTTCTGACAAGCAAATAATGTGCAAAAAAAAGCGAACTAAATAAATTATGATGAATTTAGTGCAGCTTCGCTAAAGAATCATGCATACAACCAAGTCCACGGTAGGACTGGCCAATCTGTCCGAGCGCGCGAGGAAGGGTTTCGGTCGGATATCTTCACATAACTACATAACTATTTTTAGTCCCAAAATGCCAAACAACATTTTTGTCGGGAAAAAGTCAAGCTTTCGTTAAAAAATACTTTTTAAAAAATAAAACATTCCCGAAGAGTAGAAAATGTTAAATAAACGTTTTACATGGGAATTTTTTCATAAAAATTAAACCATTCAAAACAATAGATTTTACAGAATTAAAGAACATGAAAACCCCTTCAGAAATCATTCATAGAAAATTCCATCCGCATTTGTAGAAAGAAAGTTATGAGCATTTGAAAATTCCCGTTTTGCCCGGGTGATGCAAATTTCACCCCCCCCCCCCCCTCCCCCCCTAGTTCGGGGGGGGGGGATAGTAAGTTTATAAATTGGTGGGTATACTACCATCATATACGCAAACAAACTCTGAAAATTTGAAGGCAATCGGAAGACATGACTTAAAGTTGGGTCAGTTCAGGAATAATGCCCCATATATGAATCTCAAACAACAGAAGAAAGAACAGGAGAAAGAAAATAATAATTATTTAGTTATTATATCGAGGCAGGGGGGGGGGAGTCTGGTAAGGTGTGCGGTTCTGAATTTTTTATATTTTAGGCTCTGACATAAGGATAGTAAAAACGTGTGCCAAATATGAGCTGGATCGTTCAAATAATTTTTGAGTAATCGTGTACACCGATTTTCAACTCATTGAAACAAAAGTTTCAATGAGTTATTCCAGCACCATATAAAAGTCCTTCAGCTTCAGGGTATTAGTGGGTATTAGCAATTCAGGGTATTAAACTCGAAAGTATTTGAGCATTGGATTAGCGTGACCCTGGTTTGTTGGATCATGACTCCAAGCGAAGCAAAAGCGAGTGACGCTCAAAAGCTCGCGGGACTTCATTTTTGAGAATTGACCTACATCACTAACCGCATCGTATTCTACAGGCTTTTAACTATAAATTTAAGCAATAAAAAAATTAATTTTTTGAAGCCTCTGTAGGGAGTGCCCCCTTAAGGAAGAATAGTGACCAGATAGGTCTTAAATAATGTTGAGTTTTTATTTGGGGAGCCCGAAAAATTAGAGGTATGCTAATTTTAGGTGGAAAAATACTTTTTTCATAATTTTTACATGTCAGTAATACTCATCAAACGCAATGTTTAATGATTTCAGGCGCCATATTAAAACTGCCATGTTTTTTTTTAAATATTACCAGGCGGTCTTCGATAGAGTTTTGAAATACGAATATTTTGAGACATGTAACTTTTAAATGCGCACTGTGCCGGTTGACGTGAAACGTCAAACTACTTAACAAGAAAATGCACGGAAAGTTTCACAGAAATGTAGAACATTCCTTGTAAAAAGAACAAACTTTTGTTTTCTTTTTACAGCCTAGCAAGCTTGCTTTCTTGGAAATAGGCATGCAAGCCTGATAACTACCTGTTCCAACAAAAAAGTTACTTTTTTCGGTTCCTCACATAAATTCTGTTGCCTGAATTCTAACAATTTTATTAAAAAATCTCAGCACACGCATATCCAGAAATCTTTCTTTCTTGAAACTTTGTTACTAGAATTTTAATAAAGAAACTTATTTTCTAACAACAAAAGTCACCCTTTTTTATCCCTCTCAGAATTTTTATTAAATAGCTTGTAACTGAAGTAGCAAAAACCTTAAAATTGGTGAAACACAGCAAACTTGCTTTCTAGAAAATTTGTGAGCAAGCCTAACATAACATTTTTACCATAAATTGTAACAAGAACAAAAAATAAAAATTGAAGAAATAGACCAAATTTTCTTTATTGGAAATTTGCCCAAAAAAATGAAAATAACACAATACCTTTTATATCAACAAAAGTAAATAATTGACGTTAAAAGAGGCTAATTTGTACGTTAAAAAATAGTTCAATAATGTACTTCTTAATTTTGTTTATTTTGACAATCATTTACGGTTATTGAGCGACTAGATATGATATCTGATATGGTTGATTTTGGATTAACATTGTTTATAAAATAAAAAAACTGTCCGCTGAACGGGCAGATTCTCATCTTGTGCTTACCTTTTGTGTCACGCGCATTGTGCTCCATAATATATTTATATCGCGCTCCGTAATGTATTTAAATCGCGCCACGCGCTCTGTCATTGTACTTCCATTAAAAAATTAGGGTTCAAATCATCGACAACTGAAATTTAGTAATTGTGAATACTCTGTCTTTTCAGAAAAAAAGTTTCAAAACAGATTTAAATATGGATCCGTCCCATCAAAATAATAATAATAATAATAATAATAATAATAATAATAATAATAATAGGATATATATATATATAATAATAGAAGCCAGAACATCGGCAAGAAGAGGCAAGCAGCAGAACAACAGCTGCGCCTATGGAGGATGTTTCGGTTGGGAGTCCC
>JAAAKG020024566.1:0-20061 GCA_010014905.2 Druon quercuslanigerum | reverse complement strand
TTATATTCCTTGAATTGCTTAAATTCCTTATACTCTTTGTATTCTTATAATTCCTTGAATTCTTAGCCTTCCTTGAATTCTTAGAATTTCTTGAATTCTTAGAATTCCCTAAATTCTTAGAAATCCTTGAATTCTTAGAATTCCTTGAATTCTTAGAAATCCTTGAATTCTTAGAATTCCTTGAATTCTTAGAATTCCTTGAATTCTTTTAATTCCTTGAATTCTTAGAATTCCTTGAATTCTTTTAATTCCTTGAATTCTTTGAATTCCTTGAATTTCTTGATTTCTTTGATTTCCTTTGAATTCTTTTAATTCCTTGAATTCTTTCAATTCCTTGAGTTACTTGAATTCTTCGAATTTCCTGCATTCTTTGAATTTCTTGAATTCTTTAAATTTGTTGAATTTTTTCAATTCCTTAAATTCTTTAAATTTCTGGAATTCTTTTAATTCCTTGAATTTTCCTAATTCCTTGCATTCTCCTGATTTCTAGAATTCTTTGAATTCCTTCAATTTTTTGAATACCTTGAATTCTTTGAATTTCTTGATTTTTTAAACTCCAGGAATTATTTTAATTCATGGAATTCTTTTAATTCCTAGAATTCTTTAAATTCCTTGAAGTCTTTGAATTCCTCGAATTCTCCTAATTCCTTGAATTTTTGTAATTCCTTCAATTTTTTGAATACCTTGAATTCTTTGAATTTCTTGAATTCCTTGAATTCCGTCAATTCCGTGAACTTGTCGAATCCCGTGAATTTTTGAAGTTCCTGAAATTTTTTGAATTCTTTAAATTCCTTTCATTCTTTCTGGAAATTCCTGGAATTCTGTACATTTCTGGAATTCCGTAAATTCCATGAATTTCGCGAATAGCTGCGATTTCATGAATATTGTGCATTCCGCGAATTCTATGAATTCTATAAATTCTATGAATTCTAAGACTTCTATGAATTCTATGAATTCCATGATTTCTATGAATTCTATGATTTCTATGAATTCTATGAATTCTATGAATTCTGTGAATTCTATGAATTCTATGAATTCTATGAATTCTATGAATTCTATGAATTCTATGAATTCTATGAATTCTATAAATTCTATGAATTTCATGAATTCTGTAAATTTCATGAATTCCGTGAATTTTATAAATTTTATTAATTTTATGAATTTCATAAATTTCATTAATTTCATGAATTTCATGAATTCCGTGAGTTTTATCAATTTCATGAATTTTTATGGATTTTATAAATTTCATGAATTTTATGATTTTCGTGATTTTTATGAATTTGGTGAATTCTTTGAATAACATGAATTCCTTGAGATCGGTCAATTTCTTGAATTCCATTAATTTCTGAAATCCCATTAATTTCGTGAATTCACGACCTACAAGACTGACAATATATTTATTGCAATTTCGTAATTTTTACGCTTGTAGTGAAGAAGTCTGGTAGAAGTGTTGTAGATTTTCAAACATTTTTAACAGTGTATGTGAATCACATTTTTTTAGATTTGAAATGAGTTCTATCCCAATATCTACTTCCTTTCTAGCTTTATTTGTGGTTGTCCAAAATCTGTACCACCCAAATTAAGGTCTGCGCTAAAAAAAAATGTTTCAGATTTTTTTTTGCTCATAGTGTTTTTGTCAGACCCCTTCTAACTAATATTTAAGAAGATTTCAATTTGGTAACGAAGAGTAGTGTGATTTTGGAAAAGCGTACGCTTCAAGAAATTTTCATTCTTAAGAAAAACTTTGTTCCAGTCGTGGACAATTTCTTATAACATGTTTACAATTCACTTTAAAGCGAGCTCTTCCTCCAATTATAAATGCATCCACGAAAAAAAAACAATTTAAATAATTTCAATTTCTACGCTTGTTCTCTATCCTTCACTTTAAAATCTATAACCGCTAGTCCTTCAGTCTCCGTCTTGCGTCCTGTCAGTCATTTTTAAATTTCCGTTTGGCAATTGCACGCAGACAATACCAACATACGATTATAATTCTTATGACAAAATCAAACCACTATTTCTTGTTGCAGATTTAAGTTTACAGTTCGACTGTTTTCCTAATGGAGAACCTATTCCTGGCATTTCTCGCTCCGTCACTTCTTCTTCTGATAATCCTCTTCCTCCTGTAAGATCTCATTCGCCTGCCAGACCGCTTTCTCCTAGCAGACTTTCTCCTTCTGTCCGGTCCAGGTCGCCTCGTTACCGACCTTATTGTGCATACATAAATGCAGTTTCTCCAGAAGAACTTAGATCTATTCGGCTTATTCCCATTACGAATCGGCACCGGGTATTCGGAATTTGCAGATATACTTTTTCGGCCGATGAACCAGTTCAATTGAAAGGAGCGCGTGGTTTCCCTGCGCCCATGCCAACCAAAGAGCAAAATGTTTTAACAACATCCAGTGGTGACGCCATAGCAATATTTAATCGCAATAATAGAATTCTGCGTGGAATATATACAAGAGGCAAAATTTCAAAACGGGCGAAAATAAACTTGGAGACCCGCATGGTTTCAGAACTGAACCAAGATGAAATACAGGAAACTCCCATAGGAAATTATCACCCAATCTCAAAGAATTTTGAAATAGTGAATGTGGACCACTTGTAAAATAAAATATTTATAAGCACAAATAAATTAAAAGAATGTAAAAGTATAATATAATGTTGTGGGGTATCCGATGCAAACGTTTCTTCTTATTCTCTTATCAAAATATTTTTCATTTTCCATGCATCCGCATCTCATTTTCGCTATAAGTTCCTGACTTCCTTGCTCTCCTTTCTCAAACAATTTTATCCCTCTCTCCCTTGGCATAATCCACACATAGTTCCCATTAAACCTTGACTCTCTTATTCTCTCCTCCCCTGCTTCCTTCTCTCTCTCCATGCTGTTCCTTTTAACCAACTCATACACCCTTCTTTCTTCCTCATGTATCCTTCTCACTTTATCCATCTGCAATCCATTCATTCTAAAATAGCTTTCCCTTTCCACCTCCACCCTACCATCCCTACGTCTGTTCTCCTTCTTCCACCAACATTCCCCAGCCAGCTTACTTCCTCCCTCTTCTAAAAATTTCTCATATTTACACGCTCGGCTCCCCGTTATATCACCTAAACTCGCTCTTCCGGCCTCCCTCTTGACAATGCACTTTGGCGTATTACTTGTTAACCCCACTGTCCACTTTGCATAACTTTCCTGTATCCTATTTATCTCCTCACTTACCTTCCACCCCCCACATTTCCAATCGTTAAAATAAGACATTCATCACTAGCGAATCAAACAATTTCATACTCCTTAAAAAATCATCTGCATACAACCTCTTTCCCAGCCCCCATACTTGCCTCGTCACCACATTTTCCCTTCTCACGCTCTCTTTTATATGACCATCCACTGAACCATTTCTCCGAGACAGAAAGCCCAGATACCCAAACACTTTAACTTCCTGTGCCGCTTTCCTCTTCCACTTCCACTTCTTTCCCTTATCTCTCCCCGCTCCTTTTCTGAACATCATAACCTTCGACTTATCCGCATATAACTCTAACCTACTATTGTCCGAATATCTTCTCAACTTTTTCCTCATCTCCTTTAAAGCCTCTTTACTCTTTTATAGCAGAACTATATCATCTGCATATGCAAGTGTATAATTTCGTCTTAAAAAGAACGAAATTACTCTAAATAAAAATTATGAAAAAAAAGAAATGCAAATTCCTAAGCTACACAAGTGGGCTCACCATAAGGGCCCAAAATAACAAACGGCCCAATCGATTATTTTCATTTTCATTAGCAACTACTCATGGAGGACCACATTCTTAAAATCAGCAATAAAATCCCATTTCGGAGCTCATTTTATTTAAATTCATTTCAGGCATACCGTGTTAAGAACGAAGAATCGGCTAGAGAAAGGAAGCACAACTCTGTTGATGAGGTGTTAAAAATCTCATTGGGGGCGTTCTTTCTAGAGTTATTCTTCAAAATTAAATGAATTTTCCACAAATTTCTCTCCTAACCAATGAAGTGTCAGTAATATGATAGAATCATTTGAAACGCATCACTTTGTAATGTTTACAGACACAGCCATAAACATTATTTTCGTAATTTATGCATCGATTTTCTTGTTTACACTGTCACAGATGTTGAGTATGATGTTACTGTAAAAACCCCTTTTCGTGGGATATTATATTCCGGATTGTTGTTCTGCATGAAGCGAATAAATCCGGCTTTCTCCACGATGTCTGGGTCCTAATCTAACACAATCATTTCCACAATTTCATTTCTTAATTGCACCGCTGGTGAATCATTTGCATCCCAAAGTTTGACTTTTCGACTTTTCGACTTGCCGATTGCTTCTCTGAATCTGCACGAGACATTTTTTATCTTCTGAACACAAAACGCACAAAACCTTGATCTCATCACTGCACTTTCGAAACACACGCCACCATGAACTTGTTTTTGGCTCATCATTCAATTTTTGCCGCACAACAGTTTCTTCAGAACGTGGGATTTTTCGGCCACCACCACTCTTCCGTATGGGAGTAATACATTCAAACGCAGTGTGTCGGTGAGTCGACTCTGCTACATGCTTCGTTGGGCAGCCTCGCGTAGAGCCGGAAATCCACGAACAGATACCCGAGCCCCCCCTCCCCCCCCGATACCGACTTGACTATTCGTTTTCGGTGGATAACTGGATATTAGGAGTTTTTAAGTAAACTGAAGTTTGCATGGTGTCAAGAGAATGAAAGAAAGTTCTGGCGAAAATATTAAATGATTTTTTGTAATAAATTCTAAGAGAAAATTGGAAAAAGATTACATAACATATTTTATTATTTCAAGAAAATTTTGAAAAATTAACTGAAACATTCTGAAGCGAAATTTCGCAATTTTGCTAATGTACGTAATTTTAGAAATATTAAGGAACATAAATATTATTAAGCATTCTTCTGCAATTTTGCTACACATTTTTTTTAGTATACCTGTAAAGGTTTTTAAAGGATTTTTTAAGGTTTCACAAAATGCAAAAAATTCTTTTCGGTTTCTACGAATAATTAAAATAAACTTTTATCTTGAATAATTGATTTTAAGATATTGTTTTTTAATATTTAAAAAGATGTACAAATTATCATATAAACCAAAAAATTTTAAAGGCAATTTTTTTAATTTTGCAGGAAAAAATAATTATTTTTATAATCGATTAAATTAATTTTGAAGGGGTTCTAAAAGAATTTAAAGTTTAGAAGAGTTTTAGAAACTTAGGGTAAAATTTAGGTGTTTTAAAAGAATCTCAAAAGGTCTTAAGAGGACAAACAAAATTTCTAAAACGCTTAGAAAAATTTAAAAGATTATAAGGCTGTAAAGTTTGAGTAATTTCCTAATTAATATTAAAAGATATTCACGAAATTCAAAAGCAGACCAAATTTTTAACTTGAATAGGTTTCAAAAAGTTTAGAACGAAATGCAGAACAAGTTTAGGAGCTTCCGAAAAAATTTCGAAAGGTTTCAAGGACATAAATGCACATAAGGAAATTGAAAATGATTTTTTAGTTTAGAAAATCAATCTGAAAAGAAACTTCAACTATATTTTAAAAGATTTTCAGAATTTTTAAATCAGAATCTAAAATATTTTCAGCAATTTTTTTAATTTATGAGAATTTGAAGAACATTGTACAAAAATTTATAAAGTATGTTTCAATTTGTCAGGAGCGTCAGAAATTTTTTAATATCTTGTAAATTGACTCGAGTTTTTTCTACTGATAAGACCTTAAGTCCCGAAGAATAAAATTTTTATCACGTATGTCATGGAAAAATTAACTTATATCGTGAATATGGATTAATAATAAAGTAAAGATATCAAATCCTTTTAAGCTGTCATGGATAAAAAGTAACATTATCTTGATTCACAATTCAATAAAAGTTGACTGTATGTTATTAAAACGAAAAAAAAGAATAAGGTAATTGGACCAATTTTTCGAGGGTAAAATTATTTCGCGTGCAAATCGCGCATTCTTTTCTGTAGATTCTTATTTCCTAACATGGGAAATATAAGAATTGAAAAAATTAATTTTAAAAGCAATCTTTAACATTGTTTAAAAAAAATTTTAAGGATTATTAATCATTTTAAATTGAAGGCATCTGAAATAAAAAAAAAATTATTAAACGATTTTGTACAATTTTAGAACAAAAAGTAAATAAATTATATAATTTCTGAATGAAAAGCCCTGCAAAGTAAAGAATTTTATTTTTAATTGAAGAATCACAAAATTGATTGATTTTAGATTAACAGTTAAATTAAATATTTCAAGTTTAGTTCATTAAAACTTCAGAGAAATTGAAATAGCATTATTTATACTTAAAAGCGTTCAGAATTAAATAATTACAAGTTTAGAATTTATGAATTTGAACAATTCGAAATTCAAAGCGATCAAAATTTTACAATTTAATATTGAAAACTAAATTAAATCTGGCAAAGTCAAAGCTTCTGAAATTCTGAAATAAAAAATTAAATATATGATAAAAAAATATATAAATATATGTTATTTTTTAATTTGAAATGATTTATTAATTCAAATCCTTAAATAAAAGTCGGGAAATTCAAAGATGTCACATTAAAAATTAAAATAAATAATAAACAACTAGATTGCTGCAGTATGATTTCATTTTTTTTGAATTGTACAATTTTAAGCTTTGGAGTTCGAAATTGCTTTATATTTTCATATAAAATTATCAAGTACAAAACTGATTATCAAGGTTTTTAATATGAAATTCTGAAAGATTTAATAGCAGAATGGTCTTGTCATTTTGAATAATTATTTCAATTTGAAACTGAAATATTAAAATATTTTAAATTTAAAACCTCCGAGAATAAATCCTACAATAAATTTAAGAAAAAACTTTTTTTTTCAAGGCCTCAGATTAAATTGTTTTGGAAAGCACATGCAAAGCCAGAATTTTTAATTAAAATTATAGAAATTTTAAATTTGATACATATATTAATAACAAGTGTCCTATCACGTATTATTAAGTGACATTCAAAACAAAAAACATTGTGTGATGTAATATTTTCCTTCCGAATATATCTCGGTTTTCTTCAGGCGCAAGTTTCCCGTGATATTTATTTCTTATTTTGTTTTTCTCTAGTAAAGCATTTCATTAATTTTTTTAAAAACAAAATGATGCTGGTTGATAATAGTTAAATGTCTTTTTGATATTAATAATAAAAAGCAGAGGAGTAAAAAGAAATGATGGAAGAGAAAAAATAAGATATTAGACTTATAATAGGGGGGGATTTCAATACGAGGACAGGCGACAGAGGAGGAAGAGAATGGGGATAAGGGGGAGGAAGAAAATCCAAACATAAGGTACTGAATGGGGAGGAAAAGAAGTTGTTGAAGAGCTTGTAGGAGTTGAGATGGGTTACCTTAAGCGGAAATATAGCGGGAGATGAGGAAGGTGAATATACACGGTCAGTAGGAGAAAGTGGTACAGTAATTTATTATGTGATAGTGATTGATAAGGTAAGAGGGAAGGTCAAGAAATTAGAAGTAGGTGATAATATTGATTCGGATTACTCCCCCTTAATAGTGACATTAGATGGAGAAAAAGTAATAGTAATATGCATAAAAAGGTGAAAATGTAAAGAGTATAGGAAAATGGGATCGGTCAAGGCAAGGAAAATAGCAGTTTAGAAAAATGGGAATTAATCAAAATGGGAGAGGAAAATGTGGATGAGGAGATGGAAAAAATGAAAGGAGAAATAAAAAGAGGATAAGAGTGCACAAAGAAAATGTAGTTAGTAAATAGGGATATAGAAGTAGATGAGATGAGGATCGTAAACAGAAAAAGAAGGAGATCAGAAAGAAATTAAGAAAGTGGCGAAAAGAATAAAGTAGTAGGGAAGAATACACCATAAAAAAGGGAGAGCATTCTGAGTTGTGTGATCAAAAGAAAGATGAAGAGAATAAAAGGTTTAAGGAAGAGGCGGAGAAGGCTTTGACGGGAGAAGAGGTATGGAAGATAGTAAATAGAAAAAGAAGAAGAAAAATAGTAAAGGAAGATATTGAAATGGTAGAATGGATTAAAAAAAAGTTAGGACGGGAGCAAAATATGGTAGAGAAAGAAATGCGCAAGAGGGCATAACAAGGGAAAAAATAGTCAAGGTGCTAGGAATAATGAAGGATGGAAAGGCACTTGGTATAGATAAGATTCCATGTGAACTATGGAAATATGGAGAAACAGAACTATAGGAATTAACATGTATAATGTGTAATTGAGTACGGAGAGGAGGAGGGTGGCCAGAGTTATTGAAATAAGGAGTAGTGATACCACTCCTACAGAAAGGCAAAGAGAGAAGGTGAAAGAATATAGGGGTGTGACGATGATGCCTACACTGTTTTGTCAGAGAGATAAAAGAAAGAAGTTGAGAAAGAAAGATAGAGCCACTAAATGAGACAGGCTTTAGAAGAGGAATGGGATGATAGACAACAAATACGTTCTCAACTGTCTAGTAAATAAGAGGGTTAAAAGGGAAAAGGGGCAACGATAGGAATATTCGTGGTCTTAAAGGTAGCGTTTGACTCATTAGACAGAGGCGAAATAGAAAATTTTATGGTGACAAAGGAGATAAGAGCGGGGTTTATAAATAACTTTCAGACAGACAAAAAGCTGGGTAAAGGTAGGAGATAAGCTAGGAGATAATTTCTGGTTGGAGAAAGGAGTGAGCCAAGGGCGTCCTCTGAGCACACTTTTATTTAATATATTAATATCAGACTTGGAAGAAGGAATAAGGAGAAAAGGTTGGGGAGGAGAAATACTTAGATGGGAAGAAGCTGAACTGAAATGCAGAAAAGACAAAGATAATGAGGTTTAAAACAGGAGAGGGGAGACATAAAGAATGGAAGGGCAGATAGAAGGAAGTAAATATAGAAAAATTGAAGGAATTTTAATGTTTGGGATATATTTGACCAAAGAATGAAGGTCATAGAGCTTATATAAGAGAAAGCATTGAAAGCAGCAGAAGTAATAAAGCAGATATGGGGAATCGGGAAAAGTTAAAAAAATTAGAGAAGGAGAATGTGTATATTTGCTACGCTGGTATGGCCATAGCAAGAAAGGAAAATTTCCGATAGTTCAAAAGAATGATATTTAAGGTGGGCATTGGCGGTAGATTAAAGAATGCCAGGATATATGGTGAAAGAAGAAGCGTAAAGGGATAAATTGAGTATCAGAGCGAAAAAGAGGAAATGGAAATTTGAGAGGAAGCTGAGGTAGGAAAAGTGAGGGGAGTAGACGAGAAAGTATTTGATAAAGGTAGAAGAGAGGAGTGAGAGGTCGATAAAATTAACGAGATGGGAAGAAAAAAGGAGGGAGTTATCAAAAAGAAGGTTAAAAAAATTGAGAAGGAGAATGTGTTTATTTGCTACGCTGGTATGGCCGGTATTGAGTTAGTGGGCAGAAATATGGGGATGGAAAGAAAGAAAAGATATTGAGAGTTTGCAAGAAAGATATATGAGGTGGATGTTCGGAGTAGATTGGAGGACGCCAGAACATATGGTGAGAGAAGAAGCGCAAATGTAAAAAATTAAGTATTAGACGGTACAGAGGGCATGAAAATTTGAGACTAGGCTGAGGGAGGGAAAGGAAGGGGTCAAAGAATGTGTTTGATAGAGGTAGAAGAAAGGAGAGAAAAGGCTATGAATAATTGGAGAATAAGGCAGGGAAAGAAAATAAATGGAAAGATTGGAGATGATTGAGGAATCAAAATACAATAAATGGTATAAGATGATAAAACAGGAAGGTTTACCAAAGTATTTAGAAAAGGGGTGGGGAGAGAGAAGGTGGTCCAGAATAGCAAGGTTTATATTGGAAAACGAGGTAAGAGAGGGAATGCATTAGGAAAAAGAAGAGAACAGAAAGTGAAGAATATGTGAATGGGAGAAGGAAATATGGGAGCACGTATCTGAAGGATATAGGAGAGGAACGGAAGATAAAGGAAGCTGACAAGAGACTGTGTTTAAGATTCTAGGGGAGGATGGGTTCGGAGATTAATGGATGTAAGAGTTGGAGGGTGCTAGGGGAGCGAATGAAGGTGAATGAAAGAATGCATGTGAAAAATGGTAAATTGGAGGACAAAAAAGTGAAATAATAAGGAAACGGTAGTCGCCTAGATAAGAAGCGTAAAGATTGTAAGTAATGGATATGTAATAGCACAAGAAGACTTGATTTAATTCGATATATTTATCTTGCTTTAAGCGCTTGCTTTTTCATTCTCTCTCCCTCTCTCGCTTGCACTTGCACTCTGGCTTTCAACCGCTCGCTCTCCCAATCGTATGCTAAAAAGTCCCTAATTGCGCTATCACAGGAAACAGAGATAAGGAAATAGATATAAGACCTCATGTACATAGTTGTTAATACTTGTAAATAATAAGGCTCAGATTTTTTTTGTTTTTTTTAATATGAAAGCGGAAAGATTGTAAGGAATGGAATTCATGTAAACCCTCACGGGACAGATTATCAATAAAGACTATGTTTAGCATAAACTTTTTATTTTTAACCCAATTTTTAAATTTTTAACCAAAAAATATAATGCTTGGTACTAAAAAAATGACAGTTTTAATTGTTTTACTAATAAACACTAAACCGTTGCACCACCGCACCACGCCGCCGCTGCCGGTCATCTTTCTTCAAAACCGCACTGCCGCAAATTCGAATTCAGCGCCTACTGCGCGGCGGCGTATCAGCGCGCCGACTTAATCTTAGGTTTATTTACACGGTAAAGGCTTTCTTCCTGCCAGGTGATCAGGTGGCTTTTGATTCTTTACAGAAATTCCGGTGACCAATTAGGAGTTAAAGTAAAGGGATTTAAATAAATATCTCATGATTGAAATTGATCTTTTGTTCCTGTTTACACGGTAACGGATTTCTTCCTGCCAGATGATCAGGTGGCTTTTTATGGATTGCAGAAATTCCAGCGACCAATTAGGAGTTAATGTAAAGGGATTTAAATAAATATCTTTTGATGAAAATTGATCTTTCGTTCCTATTTACACGGTAACGAATTTCTTCCTGCCAGGTGATCAGGAGGCTTTTGATTGGTTGCAGAAATTCTGGCGACCAAATAGGAGTTAAAGAAAATGGATTATTATATGGTTAAATGGTTAAATGGTTAAAGGAATGGATCTTATGATGGAAATTGATCTTTCGTTCCTACCACGAAGTACTACAAAGAGACTCAACGCCATGTATTCAGCTGGCTCCATTTCGGGATCCCCTGTCCTCGGATTTTCATTTCTTCCGCGATGCGAGCGCCCCTTCCGTGAAAATGTGCAATTAGAAATTGTCGTCTGCTATGGAGCAAAGATAATATGTGTATAATATCTTTGTATGGAGTGTGGACCATCGATTGCCGTTATAGGTTAAGTTTGGTTATGTCGGGTGTCAGCGGGTGTCATCACGAAGTGATAATAAAAATTCCTCATAAAAATGAGGAATCGAAAAATAATGAAAAGTAAGTATGGACATGGAAGCACGAAGTACCACAAGGAGACTCAACGCCATGTATTTCAGCTGGCACCATTTCGGGATCCATTGTCCTCGTATTTTCATTTATTCCGCGATGCGAGCACCCCTTCAATGACAATGTGCAATTAGAAATTGTCGTCTGCTATGGAGTGTGGACCATTAATTGTCGTTGTAAGTTAAGTTTGGTTATGTCGGGTGTCAGCAGGTGTCATTACGAAGTAATAATAATAAAATTTCTCATAAAAGTTAGGAATAGAAAAATAATGAAAAGTAAGTATAGACATGGAAGATCTAGTGTAATACCCGGAAAAGCAATGAAAACTATAACGTGTAATTGAAATGATTGTAATCCCGAAGTGCGCGGTTTATTATTAACGTGTTATTGCTCGTCGTTCCTACAGTTTCCGCACATAGCGCTCTCGTCTGGGAATAAATGAAAATCCGAGGACAGGGGATCTCGATTGTAGGCTGTTTTCCACGAGCCCCGTCATAGGCATTGAGTCTCCTTGTAATACTTCGTGGTTCCTACATATTTTTATATTTTCCAAACTGTATTCAACAAAAATACTAAAATAGACCATCACGCCGACCCATCGCCGCCGGCGGGAATTTTCACATTCTGCATAATAAATGTTTCCAAAACTTAATTTAATTATTAAATAGATTAGTGTAACGACTTGTGTAACGATTATAATAATCACCCCAGTACTTCAGTTCAATCTTCTTGAAGAATAAATCATGCAGAAGCAGTAATGCTTAATTATGCTATTAGGCAACTGATAGCACTGGATGCATTAATTCGTCGATCTATTTCCCGATAGTCATATAGGAGACGCGATATCAGATAAGTTAATAGATCTGTTGGTATCGTAAGGCCTCGGAAAAATTCGGTTACATTTGTAATGCGAGATAATGGTTGTAAGTTTTTCCATAAATCGTCACCTGCAACTACAAAATTAGGGAAAATGCAATGAGATTGAGGTATAAAAGTTAATAAATTAAAACAAGATGTCCCTACACGGTCGAATTCCACTTTTACTTAATGTTGCGCTTCTTGGAGCTCGATATTTCTCTTAATTTGTTTTCAGCGGCTGAAGACGATGATTCAAAATTTTTGACGTACACAGAATGGGAGATCCTCAAACAATTTTGGCCAATCTCTTGCAGCCGTTTGAAGAGGTCACAACATCTTTGAGTTATAATGAATCATGTACATCTGAAGTGATTATAACCATCAGAAAGTAAGTTCGCCGTTGACCTCATTTAAAACAACTTTACAATCTAATTTGGAAAAGCGATTTGGGGACTTCGAAAGGAACATCAACTGTACAAGGTCAACATTCTTAGATCCACGTTTCGAAACTGTCTTTTCTACGATTTGCTTTGAAAAGATTAAGGAATGCTTGGAAATCACTTTAACAAAAGATGAAAATGAAGCAAACGATAACGTCAACGCAATTCCGATGGAGCCAGATTCCGGAAACCTGCAAGACGCTTTTAACGAGATTAATGCCAGTTTCTATACGAAATCAAGATGGTAAGACAAAATGAAAAGAATATTCCCAATTTTTAGCAAACTTTTGCACCGTCTCTTTTCCACGCCCTCAAGCAGCATAGACAGCGAAAGGGTCTTTTCCGAATGAGAAAACATTTCGAATAATAGACGGAAGAATCTGCTGTCAATGAAGGTGGAATCACTAAAATTCCTGCAACACAATTTGCCACTGATAATTTTCCAATACTAGGTGAGTTAAAAGTAAGGAATTACAATATGCAAATTAATTTTAAACTGCAGGCCGGGCTGTGCAATAGGGTGGATCTGAAAAACAACATTGTGAAATTCCAAGTTGCTACAGTGCGAAATAGTAGTTTGTTGGAATCAACTTCAATTTTATCCCATTCTCATAGATTATTACTATTTAAGTGAAACCTCTTTTCAGAAGCAATTATTGATATATGTGTAAATAAGAAAATAATTTGTTTGCCATTTCAAAACTTTTCAGTGACAAAAGTGCAGCATTTAGTGAAAAATAAATCGCGCCAAGCTCCTGGAATCAAATTGGGAAATGCAGCTAATTTAGTCAATAATATCTTGTTTTCTAATGTATTTGTATGCTGCAAAAACAACAAATTTTTATATACGGAATTAAATAGGAATTAAATGTTAGAATTTTTTTCTTTTTTGTCCTCCAGGAATGTGAAAAAATTAAAAGCCAAGAGAACTTGAAAGATCTGCACATGAAAAAAATAATTGAAAGCGGATAACCAAGCTACATATCTAAATCTATCGATTCCTAATTAATTATACTTTTTAGGTACCCCAAACGCCCAAACGCTAATCTTTCGGACTGCAGCGATTTCAAATTCCCGATTTTTTTTTTTTAATCTACCCTGCACGCATTTTGGAAACGCAGTGTATGAAAATTATGTGGAATTTTTTTCAATTTTCCTCTATCTACGCCAATATATATTATATTTTTTATTGTTCTTCTCGAATCTAATCGATCTTTCGTTGAATTTGAAATCCGTCAGAAAATTTTAAAAAGTCTTTTAAATTCATAATTTTAGATAAATCAACATTCGTTCATTTTAAAAGAACGGACTAGTGAAATATGTTTTTATTGTATTCCTAAAAATCGGGAATTAGGTTATACAAATTTTCTATGCACAAATTTTATTCCACCATGAAATATTACCCTAGTTCATTTAAATGACTTAAACTGTAATTTCAACAAATAGCGTTAGTGTAAAAAATATATAATTTTTTAATTTAGACACAAGATTTAATTAAAATATAAAAGATTATATAAATTGTGATATCAGTTTTAACGAATAAATTTTTCTTTGTGTTAGAAAAGATGAAGATTTTTTATATTCTCGGCATACCCCTGTCGACTATCCTCAATTGCATTGGTAAATATAATCATATAATACTTCTACAATTTTAAATACTTTTGTTAGGCTATCAGCAAATCATAAATCGTAAAGTTTAATCTGCTCTATATTCCAAATGCTATTTCCTTTCTAAGTGCTTCGTTAGTATTTCTAGAATTCATAATAGCGTCTACAAAAAAGTCTCATCAGAATTTTCAATGAAGTTAAAGTTAAAACAATGCGGTTATTTAAAAAACTAATTTATTTCGAATTTTTTAATTTCAATAGCTCCAGGAATTCATATCGAATATTGCCCCCCCCCCCACTAGCGTGGAATGATTATGCCAACATGTTGAAGGATAATTTTTGATGCAGGTAAAATCTAAGCAACTACAGCAGTGTAAAGAAAACTAACATTTTAAAATAAATAACATTTTCAAATGTAAGAGTTCTAAATATAATAAAAAATATTTTTAATAATTGATGTAGCAACTTCTTCTATGAATTGTAAGTTGAAGTAAAATTTTTGCTTTAAACATTTACGAGTGAAAATTTCACTTCAGTTGTGTATAGGAATTTATCTAGAACATTCGGAAATTTTAAAAATTCGCTACAGTAACTGAAATTTGAACCTATTTTAATTTAAAATAGCTCATTAAATGCAGAATTAGACAGACTTTTAAACTACTGATAGACCAAAGAAATCATGAGAATCAACCAATGATAGCAATCTTATCTTTAAAAAAAACTAAATTATTTTCACACGAAGCGCTACATCGAGTTGAAAATTTGGGATAATTATTAAGAAGCACTTAGAAATTCGAGTGTAGTCCTGCATTTTAATGATTATGAAAAAAGTAAACAAAAATTATTTTTAAAAAATTTTTTGTTTTATAATTATTAAAATCTAGGACAAGGCCCAGATTTCTTAGAACTGCTTATTTATTATCCCAAATTTTTTACTCTATATGGTGTTTCGTGTAAACATCCGTTAGAAAAGAAAACCAGTGTCGGTAAGGTAGGAATCTGTCCACGTTAGCTATTCATCGTTTAAAAAATTCATGACACTGTCGACGTTTTAAAATACCTTTAAAAATTGTTTTTGATTTGTGAGTTAATAAAAAACAAGTACCTTTTTAATATATTCAATGCTTTCACGACGATTCATTATGATAAAAGAGATACTTCGGGTTGCAATCGAGTACAAAAAAAAAGAATTTTTCAGACGTTTCGTGAACTTTGCAGTTCACTTCTTCTAGGTTAACCTAAAAGTGAGATATCAAGTTATATAGTGCTTATGTATACTCTCCACGATGCCTGTGAACGGCCAGAGCATGCCACCATAGAGAGTGGTCGCACCTGATTAGCCAATCAAGTCTTTTATTTTTAAACCAAGATGACGGAAAGCTAAATCCGATTGGTATTATATCTATGGTCCCAATCAATGTTATTAATTTCTTTTAAGATTTCCATTGTCCCTCTATGTTTTCTTGGTAAGATATTGTCTGTTTTTGCGATGACTCTTGTTTTGTCAAATAAAATATTCTGTCCCTTTTCGGTATAATGCTCAGCTAGTGCTGATTGTGTGAAATGTTTTAGCCTGACTTTACTCTCATGTACCTTTATACGTTTGCTCGCCGCTCTCCCGGCTTCTCCAATATAGACTTTGATAGAATAACACGAAATTTTATGTATTCCTGGATTACTGAGACTTGCATTTTTGTCTTTACGCAGATTTAGAAGTTGTCCTATTTTCTCAGGGGGTTTAAGTATGGTTTGTTCTGTGACACCTTGCATGTAGTGTAGGACGGTGATCCTTTTTCACTCTCTTTCTTTATCAGGTTGTTTTAAATTGTTCTTATTCTTTATTCTATATTTTTAATTTATTTCTTTACTCTATATTTTTGTTCTGTATTAGGATTTGTTAAGCGTTTTGTAATTCCTTTTGTAAGTTATCGTTATCTGTTATGGAGACAGCTCCATATAGAAGAGAGTGTATGGCCAATTGCTTTTGAGATTAGTGGTGGTGAGAGAAGGCATGTAGCTATCTCTGTATATGGGAGGGTTTTCTGTAAACCTCATGTCCTAATATATTATCAGATATTTTGTAAACTAATACATCCAAGAAAGTAAAGTTTCCTTTTCTTTAAATTTCCATGCTGAACGGGACATTAAGATGAAATCAATTGATGAACGCGAAAAACTTATTTAGTTCATCCAGTCCATGTCGCCAGGTGACAAAAGTGTCGCAAGCGTAACGGAACCAAAATTCCAGTTTTAATTGGGATTCATTGAAGATTTTGGAATCTAGTTGTTCTATAAAGATTTTGAATATTACAGAGAAGACTGGAGATCCCATTGCTGCCCCTCAGGTTTGTTCATAACATTGGTTGTTGAAAGAGAAGTAGATATTATTGAGACTCTGCTCTATCAAAGGTATGAGCTTGGAGGAAAAGTTTGTAAAAAATTTAATAATATTAATTGTATCAGATATTGGTACTTTCGTAACGAGAAATGTTACGTCACAACTTAGTATGATGCCTTGGGGTTGATTGCGAATCTGTTGTGTCTTTTTGACAAAGGCAAAAGAGTTTTAGACGTAATTCATAGAGCTTCCTGTGAAAGGATTCAGTTCATTAGCGAGGAAGCGAGCTAGCTTGTAAGTTGGTGAGTTCATTGCGCTGACGATCAGCCTGAATGGCGGGTTGGTTTTGTGGATTTTTGGGGGTCCGTAAAGTCTTGGAGATACGTTATTTAATAGGTAGTTTTTAGCCATTGTATTGCTGTCAAGTTTTGACGGGGTTCTTGTTTTACTAACTATTGTTTTTATAGGATCTTTTTTTTCATTTTTTGCATGTATCCTGAGAAGGTCCATGATTTTCTTGCCGTAGTTTTCTTTATTTATTATTACTGTTGTGTTGCTCTCGTCTGCGGGAAATATTATAATGTTGTTATTCCGATTGATTTCTTTAATTGCGTTTTTCTTGCTTTGTTAAGGTTGAGCTTCGCGTAAAATGTTGGCCATCCTACCTCGTATGTCATTCGCTTTATCAGGTGGAACGGTATATATTGTAGATTCGTAATTACTGATGATTTCTTCTTTCGGGAATTTTGAGGAAGGTACTGCAAAATTGTGTCCTTTAGCTAAGGATGAAATTATTTCATTGCATTTCAATCTAGAACAAATGTCAAATTGTAGATTGTTTGATACGAAAAGGTGACGTTTTCATAGTTTTTTGGACGTAGTGTACAAAACGAATTTGGTATGTTGTATTCTTTCTTTTGTGAGAAGCAAACTTGTACTATGTATCATTAATTAAGATTTCTAGGTTCCCAAATCGTTTTTGAATTGTAAGAATTTTGGTACGATGTTGTTCTCCCTGAGCCGTTTCAAATAAGATTTTACGAAGATTCATTATGATGAAAGAGATACTTCTGGTTTCAATCACGAGAGACCAAAAAGTCACTGTCCCTACATCCAAGGAGTTACGGAACATTCAAACCATATTTAAACCACCTGCGAAAACAGGATAACCTTTAAACAACCCTAAAGACAAAAAGTCACCTCTCAGTGGTTTAGGAGTATATAAAACCCCTTGTTCTGGTGGTAAAGTCTATGTTGCTGAAGCCGGGAGAGCGGTGGGGCAACATATAAAGGAACATGAGAGTAAAATCAGGCTAAAACATTCCACGAAATCAGCACTAGGTGAACATCATATTATGGCAAAAGCAATCGAAATCTTAAAACACCCTAATAACATTAGTAGGGACCAAGGGTATAATACGAATCCGATTAGGCTTTCCGTGCTCCCAAATTAAAAAAAATACTTGATTGGCTAATGAGGCGCTACCAGTCTCCGTGGTGGGAAGCTCTGGCCATTCATAGGCATCGTAGAAGGTATATATAAGAAGAATATAAACTGATCATTCTGTTTCAGCTCAGCCCTGAAGAAGTGAACTGCAATGTTCAAGAATCGTCGCCAAAATTCGTTGTTTTGTACACGATTAAAAACTGAAGTATCTTATTTGTCAAGTACTTTTTTCTGTTATTAACAAAATTGTTAAGAAATTTCAGCTTTAGTCATTGCTGTCTCTAAAATTAATGGTATTATAACTTTTATAATACAGTTTGATAACGATCAATAATTTTTATTGTTATTGATAAATTTTATGGAAAATTTATCTTCCTTGATCTCTATCGAGATCTCAAATTCCTTTTTGCCACTTAAAATTAGCTGCCAAATATTTAATAATTAATTCCTAATATCGAATTTGTATAGCGTATATAAATTTTTAATTGTTCATATTTTAATTAAAAAATATAATGTTGGCTAGTGTGTTAGAAGTTATAATTTGTAGAAATATAAGAAAAATAGTTTTAAGAATTAATCCTAAATAATTTCACTATTAACGTGTATTACAAAAGATACAGAAAATCTTTAATCCTAGTGGAGCCACCTCGTACGCTCTCAGTCATTCTCAATTTTTTATTTGGAAATTGCAAAGAATCACTACTTTTATTTAATGGTGTACTTCATAAAATAAACATTTTGTTTCTTGTGGCAGATTTGACTTTGCAGTTCGAATGCTTACCGAATGGTGACGCTCTTCCTGGTGTTCCTCGTCTCGACACGTGTAATTCTTCAGACAGCTCTCTTCCTTCTGGCAAATCTCATTCTTCTGTAAGACTTCATTCTATTGTGACAACTGATTGTGATGTCAATTCTATTCCTTCTGTAGAGCCACTACTTCTTCAAAGATCCCGTTCTCATCATGGCAGGCCCTATTCTTCACGTATACTTGGATTCAAATTTGTTGACGTTGGATTTATGCGGCTTATTCCTTACACAAATCCACACCGTGTATTCGAAATTCGCAGGTACACTTTTTCTGCTAATAAACCAATTCGATTGAGAGGAGACCGCAATGTCCTTGTCCCCCTGCCAACCGAAGAGCGATATGTTTTAACAACACCCGATGGTGACATCTTGGCCATGTTGGAACGCAATAATACCATTCTCCGTGGAATATATTTAATATCGAACTTTCTAGTACGGGCAAAAATAAACATGCACAGTGGCGCAGTTACCGGGTTGAGCCGAAATGAAATCAAGGATACTCCCATAGGCCAAGTTAACCAAATACGTAAGAACTTCAGAGTATTACATGCAGAACACATGTACACCAAAATATACCATACCATAAACCAATATAAGAAAATGTAAAAGTAAAATGGCAAAGTGCGATAAATAAATATATTTTTTGTTGTTGTTTGAAGTATTTTTATTTACCAATAAAAATGACGCGTTTTTGCAACATTAACTTTTCAAATAAAAATTTCCGACTTAGTAATTTTATTTCATATTAAAATTTGAGTTCTAAATGATTTTTTAATATTAGGAAATACTTCCACTTTCAAAATTTCGAATAATAAATTTAAGGAGAATATGTAAAAAGATTTCAAAACTTCTCACTTGAATTTTTTCTAATATGGAAAATTCTTTTTGAATTCGCTCACGAGTAATAGAAAAAATATACTTATATCACTTTAAACAAAGAATTATACTTATGTCCTAGTTCTTGAGTCTCTAAATCTAATTTTCGTTAAAAGTTAAGCGTTCAAAAATTCAAAAAATTAAATGCGGTATCCAGCATGGAATTTATATCCGCTAATATAT
>JAAAKG020024555.1:3689-20061 GCA_010014905.2 Druon quercuslanigerum | reverse complement strand
TAAGATTTATCAATATTTTCATAATATTGATATAGACCAGTAGACAAACAAAATTAACATCTAAAATTAATAATAAACAGTTATTTTTCAACAAAAAATGATGCAAATATTGAATATAATGTGATAAATCGTTAACCAAGGAGTAAGTTTTTATTTAAAAAATATGAGTTTTCAACAAAATACATGATTTTTAACCAGTAGAGATCCATTTTTAACCGAAAATGGAATAATTAAACTTTCAGGTATAAGAATTTATTTTCAAGTAAAAATAAAACAAACATTATTTCAGGAAATTGCATGAATTTTCAACGAGGGCAGATCAATTGAAATAAAAAATAGTTATATTTGCAGTAAAGAAAATTAATTCTCAACAACAAAAAAACAGTTCTTAAGCAAAATAGTTCAATTTTTATTTAAAGAGATGAATTTCTAACTAAAGTTATAAATAAAAAAAATCAGTTTCAAGCCGATTTGAACCAAGCAAATTAAATTCCTAAAAAAAGATGAATTATAAAAAAAAAAACACGAATTTTTAACCAAGTAGTTGAATTTTTAACTAAATAGATGAATTCTCAACAGAATAATTATTGAACATGTACATAAAAAAGTAAATTTTTTCAGAAAAAAATCGACTTTTTAGATTTTCAGTTAAGAAAATTATTTTTCAACCAAAAAGGAAACGAATGCTCAATAAATAGTTCCAATTTCAACCAAAGAGATCAATCTTCAAGCAACAAAAATATGACTAATTAAACGAAAAATAGTTCAATTTTCTTATTGGGTTCTAATAATTCAGTCAGAAGGGTAAATTTCTTGAAAAAAAGGGGAAAAATAAGAATTATTTAAAAAGGGGAAAAAGAGTTTATGGACCTACAACATTTTGAGGAGAGGTTCAACGAATTGTCAAAAAATGTCACGGGAGGAAGGGTTGAGTCGAAAATCACTGCAAATAGCTAAAAGAGCCCCCCCAAGATAACATTCTGCATTCTGGCATGAAAATGACCGAATTTCTCTTGGTTTGTCGCTTCTGCAGATTCCACCCTCTGCAAGAAATGGAGGCTTTTTGTGTACTCGTTTTTACGAGGCCATTAAATCAAAGATAAAATTAGTCGTTTACATCACCCACAAGTTCTCGCGAGTTCTGTTCGTGGCTTGAATGTTTGAAACGAGACGCGTAATCCTCAGATTTGCTTAATATTTTTTTAGGTTTATATCGCTCTCCGTTTACAAATTCGAGTCTGGTTCGTTTACTTGGACAATATCCTTCTATGGGGAGCTTTGAAATCTATTTCATCAGGCTTAGAATTTCTTCTTTTTTGCTCTTGGGAGATGAAGGAAGGTGGTGAAAACAATGATTTCATCTCAGATTTGATTATTTTATGGGATAGAAACTTTGGTTTACTTATCCGTAACAAATATAATTTTTACTTTTTTAGAGTTTCGTAACGAAAGGTGTCCATCCGTCCTTTGTACTTTTTCCAAGAAGGGGAAGTGAAAGGAACTCACAACTCACAACTTAACATGTAGAACTCAAGGGACTCATAACTCACAACTCAGATCTCAGGGAACTCAAAACTCACAACTCATAACTCACAACTCAGGCAACTCGCAAGTCAGCTCTCAAGGGATTCACAACTAATAACTCAGGGAACTTACATCTCACACCTTACAACTCAAATATCACAATGCACAACTCAGGGAACTCATAACTCATAACTCATAATTCAGGGTAACTTGGGGAACTCACAACTCAGATATCAGGGAACTCAAAACTCACAACATACAACTCATAACTCACAACTCAGGCAACTCGCAAGTCAGATCTCAAGGGAGTCACAACTAACAACTCAGGGAACTTACAACTCACATCTTACCACTTACATGTCACAACGCACAACTCAGGAAATTCACAACTCATAACTCATAGCTCATAACTCATAGCTCATAATTCATAATTCAGGGGAACTTGGTAAACTCACAACTCAGGAAACTCAAAGAAATAAGGGGAACGGCAATGGAGGAAGTGATGGGAACTGGAGGCTGTAGAGGAAGTGAGGGGAATGTATGGGGGAAGTAAGTAGAGGGGAAAGTAGATGAGGAAAAAGTTGGGGAAGGAAAATTATAGGAGAGGGAGGTTTGAACAACTTTTTTACGTTTTAATGGGCTACGAAACCCTTTTTTATAGACGAAAGGCGTTTACTTTGACTCATTTCCTATTATTAGGGAGCATCCACATATTACGTGACGCTATTTTTAGTGACTTTGACTCCCCCTATCCCTCTTGTGAACATTTGTGAGATTTTGGGGACCCCCTCCTTGAATAAAAACATCATGTGACACTGGAACTGACCCCCCACCTTTTTTCAATACCAAACATAAATTTAATTTTATATAACCGTCCTTTGATACTAGTACGGGAATACTTTTTTTTGTTGTTGAAAAGTCTACCCTTATATTTTTTGTTAAAAATTCATGTATTTCGTTAATAGTTTATCCTTTTTTGCAGGAAGTTGAAAAATAATCTACCTCCTTGGTTTAAAGTTAAACTACTTTATAAAAAATTAAATATTTTTTTAGTTCAAGATTCCGAATTTTAGTGGAAAAATTCCGCTGTTTGGTGTTGAAGTAACTTTTTTATTGAAAATTTATATTTTTGAGGTGTAAATTGAACTGTTTTGTAGAAAATTTGTCTTTTTGGCTTGAAAATTTAACAATTTGGTAGAAAATTAAAATATTCAACTGAAAATAAACTTCTTGTTAAAAATTCCATTTTCTGGTGTCCTTTTAAACGAGAATTCAATTATTTTGTTAAAAATTCGTACTTTTTTATTGAATTTAACTAGTAAAAAATAGTTTTTGTTGTTCCTGAGAAATTGTTTTTTTTTGTAAATGTAATTATTTCATATTTGGTTGAAAATTTATCTGTTATGGTTGAAAATTCATGAATTTTGTTAAATACTCATCCTTTTTGATAGAAAATTACTTCTTGACTGAAAATTCATCCTTTGGTTAAAAATGTATTATTTTGTTTGAGGATTCAAATATTTGGTTAAAAACTCATATTTTTCGATTTCATTCAACTGATATAAAATTATTTTTTGTTCATGTTGACGATTAATTTTCTTTACTGACAATGTAAGTATTCCATTAAAATTAAATTAATCCTTTAAATTAATCCTTTATTATCAAAAATTGTTACAATTAACAGTTTTTGATTTAAAATTCAAATTAATACTTTGTAAAATATCCGTTTTTTTGTAGAAGATTCATAATCTTGCTTAAAAATTCCACTGCTTGGTCGTAAATTAACTTTTTTTATTGAAAATTCATATTTTTAGATTGAAAATTCTGCTGGTTTGGAGATAATTCGTCGTTTTGATTTGAAAATTCAAAAATTTGTCATAAAATTGAACTATTTGGTTGAAAGTTAACTTTTTTGTTAAAATTTATATTTGTAGTGCAAAATTGAACTTCTTCGACAGATAATTTAAATTGTGCGTTAAACAGTAAAATTTGTATTTGAAAATTTAACTATTCTGTTCGAATTTTTTTTTCGTTAAGACTTAATTTTCAATCTAAAAATGTAGTTCCATTCTTGTTTAAAAAATTTTCTTAAAAACTACTTAAAATATTTATTTAAAAATTTAAATATTGTTTTGAGTATTTGCTTCTCTTAAAATTACATTTTTTTAATCTAACATTTTAGCTATTCCATTTCTGCTTAAAAAATTTTCCTTCAGAGGATGAAATTTCATCTATTTGGTAAGAAAGTCATGCATTTTGTTGAAAATTCAATTAATTGAATTTAACCTTTGGAAAATTACTTTTTTGCACTAAAAATTTAACGATTCGCTGAAAATTCAGCTTTCTTGATTAAAAATTATTTTTCTTGTTCGAAATCCTTATTTTTCTTTTATTCAACTAATATTTTGTTTAAACTTGTCTTTCTGCATTTAAATCAAATGGTAGCTGATTTCAACTATTTTATTAGACATTCTTCTTGTTTCGTTAAATTCAACTCCTTGCAAATTTGTTTTCTTTTTGTTTTTGAAATTTTTTTTTATATAAAATAAAAGTATTTTTTAACTGAAATATAAACCTTAACATTTTTTCGTTTAGGATTCATTTTTTAAATCGAAAATTCAACGAAATTTTCGAAAGTCAAACTCTTTGATTAAAAAAATTTTTTTTTTAATTCATCATTTTATTTTTTAAATTCATCTCTAAGTTTGAAAATTAAACTATCTTGTTAGAAATAATTTTTTTTTAAATTACTTTTTAACCTGAAAATTGAGTTATTATTTTTTTGCTTGAAAATCGATCGTTTTCAGTTCAAAATTCAACAATTTGGTATAAAATTGAACTATTTGGTTGAAAGTTAGCTTGTTTGTTAAAAATTTATATTTTTAGTTTAGAATTGAACTTCTTAAACAGATAATTTAAATTGTGCTTAAACAGTAACATATTTATTTGAAAATTTAACTATTCTGTTCGAATTTTTTTGTTAAGACTCAATTTTTAATCTAAAAATGTTCTTCAATTCTTGCGTAAAAAATTGTTATTTATAATTTAAAAATTAATCTATTTGGTAAAAAAAATCATCTGGTACGTTTAAAGTTCATCGCTTTGTTGAAAAATGAACTATTTTGTTGAAATTTCGATTATTTGTTTAAAAAGTTTATTTATTTTAGAAATAATATTTTTTTGACCGACAATTTAACTGTTTTGTTGAAAGTTCGCTCTATTTGAGTTCGAAAGTTAAAGTTTTCGTTTCGAAAATTCAACTATTTTGTTAAAAATGCAACTAAAAAACTTTTTTGTGTCAACACGGATTTAAATTTTATTTTTTGATCAGAGCAGTGTTACGTGTTACAAAACCTTTGCCCCCCCCCACCTATCTTACGCTACACTCTTTCTAGCGCAATTATTCTTTTTAATTCAAACTGAAATACACTTTGCATTTGAAATTATGAACGATCCATACATAAAAAGTTAATTTAAAAGCGCATCCTGAATCATAACTTTTTTTTATCAGGAAGCAAGAATAGTGAGTGAATGAACTTTTTTATCACTGCTTTTCCGTTTCCCTGTTTCTTCTATATAGAGAACCCTTTTCGAGTATTCGTAAGAGCAAAGTTTTGGTACATCGCCAGCACGAGCGAAGCACTGCAGGAAATGCGTCGTGCATCGCCTACTCTTCCGCACACCGATAACAGAATTCTGGAATGTAGATCAGACTTCGGAAGTAACGAGTTAGTTGATCTTTTCTCTTTCATAAATATCATTTTAGTATTATTTAATCTATCGATTTATTTTTTATTTATATAATAATTCAATTATGGTTGGAAAATAAACTATTTCGTTAAAAATTAAACTATATGGTTGAAAATTAACTTTTTTTAAATCATATTTTTAGTGAGAAATCAAACTATTCATATGAAAGTTTAACTATTGTGTTTAAAAATTAATTTTTTGTTACTGAAATGTTAACTATCACAGGGTTCGTTCAGAATTCATTTTTTTACAAATAAACTGCTTGGTTTGTCTTGGAAATTTAAACTCATCTGAGTAGCTTGAAAATTCAATAATTAGGTAAAAAATTAAACCATTTGGTTTAAAACTAAACTACTTTGGTAGAAAATATAAATTACTTTAGTATAAAATTAAACTTTGTGGTTAAAATTAAACTATTTGTTTAAAAATTTAACTACTGTGTTGAAAATTAGATTTTTTTTCTTAAATATTATTTTTTTATCTGAAAATATAGCTATTTCACTCTTGGTTGCAAATTTTTCCTTTATAACTTAAAAATCTAACAAGGAGAAAATTGATGTATTTTGTTAAAAACTCAGCTATTTGCGTGCAAATTAATATTTTCCGTTAAAAATTCATTATAAAGATTGAGAATACTACTGGTTTTAAATTCGTATTCTTAAAATTAAAAAGTAGATTTTTTAAATGAAAATTTGACGATTCCATTTTTGGTTTAAAAAGTCTGTTTTTTGTTGCTGTTATAAATTCAACTATTTCGTTCTAAATTCATTTTTATTGATAGAAAATTAACATATTGGTTAAAAATTTATTTACTGAGTCGAAAGTTAACTCCCTTGTTAACTTTTTTTTAATTCATAAATTTAGTTGAAATATTTAACCTTTAGTTGACAAATATAATTATTCTGTTCACAATCAGTTTTTTATTGCTTTTTTAATCTTTTCTTTTTTAGAAAATTAAGTTTCTAGGTTAAAAAAATAATTTTTTGGTTTAAAATTGTATTATTTCTTGAAACTTAATTTTTCTAAGATTCATAATTTTTTTCAATGAAACAAAATTTTATTTTTTTTTAATTTAAGTATTTTTTCAATTTTCAATAATTAGATAGAAAATTAAACCATTTGGTTAAAAAATAAACTACTTTGGTAGAAAATATAAATTACTTTAGTATAAAATTGAAATTTATGAATGAAAATTAAATTTTTTGTTTGAAAATTTAACTACTGTGTTGAAAATTAGATTTTTTTTAAATACTATTTTTTTATCTGAAAATATAGCTATTTCAGTCTTGGTTGCAAATTTTTCCATTATAATTTAAAAATTTAACAAGGAGAAAATCGATATATTTTGTTGAAAACTCAGCTATAATATCGATTGAGAATACAACTATTTTCTTAAAAATTTGGCTTTTTCAGTTGAATTCTACTGGTTTTAAATTCGTGTTCTTGAAATTAAAAAGTAGTTTTTTTAAATGAAAATTTGATGATTACATTTTTGGTTTAAAAGTCTTTTTCTGTTGCTGTTATAAATTTAACTATTTCGTTAAAAATTCATCTTTATTGATAGAAAATTAACTTCCTGGTTGAAAATTCAACTACTTGGTCGAATGTTAAACTGCCTTTTTAATTTTTTTTTAATTCATAAATTTAGTTGAAATATTAAATCTTTAGTTGAAAATATATCTATTTTGTTCACAATCAGTTTTTTTATTACTTTTTAAATCTTTTCTCTTTTAGAAAATTAAATCTCTAGGTTAAAAAATAAATTTTTTGGTTTAAAATTGTATTCTTTCTTAAAACTTAATTTTTTTAAGATTCATAATTTTTTTCAATTAAAAAAAATGTTATTAATTTTTTTGAAATTTAAATATTTGGCTAAAACTTTTCTTTCTTTACTAAAACAGAAAACTATTTCATTTTTAGTTAACAATTGATTCCTTTTTTTTTTAATACAAACTTTAATATCATGCGTTTAGAATTAGGTTTTTAGTTAAAAATTCAACTACTTGGTCGCAAATTAAATTTTTGCTGAAAATCGAGTTTTCTGTTTTTAGAAAATTAATTTTTTGGTACCGAAACTATTTATTTAAAAATTCAAGTATTGTGTTGAATATTTGTTTCTCATCCAATTAAATTTTTTTAAATGTAACATTTTAGCTATTCCATTTTTGCTTAAAAAATTTTTCTTCAGAGGATGAAATTTCATCTATTTGGTAAGAAAGTCATGCATTTTGTTGAAAATTCGTCCATCTTTTTTCGTTGAATTCAACCTTTAAAAAATTACTGTTTTACACTGAAAATTTAAAGATTCGCTGAAAATTCAGTTTTCTTGATTAAAAATTAATTTTATTGTTCGAAATATTGTTCGAAAAAAACTTGTCTTTCTGCATTTAAATCCAATGGTAGCTGATTTCAACTATTTTATTAGACATTCCTCTTGTTTCGTTAAATTCAACTGGCGGCAAATTTTTTTTTGAGAATCTGTTTTCTAAACTAGTTAAATTTGAATATTCTTTATATAAAATAAAAGTATTTTTCAACTGAAATATAAGCCTTAACGTTTTTTCGTTAAGGATTCATTTTTTTAATCAATAATTCAACTAAATTTTTGAAAGTCAAACTCTTTGATTAAAAAAGTTTTTTTTTTATTTATCATTTTATTTTTAAAATATTTGAAAAATTTGAAAATTCAACTATCTTGTTAAAAATCATTTTTTAAATTACTTTTTAATCTGAAAATTGCGCTATTCCTTTTTTGTTTGAAAATCGATCGTTTTCAGTTGAAAATTTAACATTTGTATGAAAGTAAACTACTTTGTCAAAAATGATTTTTATCAGCTGAAGATTGATCTATTTTGTCAAAAAATGTTCCCTTTTTTAATTAAAAATTAAAAATATGGTAGAAAATTGTTTGGAAGAAAATTAATTTTTGTTTAAATTTATTAAACATTCACTTTATTAGTACAAGATTCATCTCTTTGGTTTAAAATTCAACTATTTTGTTGAAAATTTTATTTTGTATTTTGGAAATTTAACTATTTCGTTTAAAGTTAACTTTCTGGTTTAAAATACGCATTATTAGGTTCAAAATACAACTGTCCAGATTTCGAAAGTAACGAGTTAGTCGATCTTTCTCGTTCATAAATTTCACTTTAATAAAAGTCAAATGATGGATTTCTTGTTTATTTATCAATTTAATTATGTTGATTAATACTTACAGGACGAATTATTAAAATTTGTTTCGAACGAGAAACTTATATCATTTGGAATAATTAAAGAAGAACGCAATAAGAATTGAGGAAACATGTGAATGAGGGCATCACAAAAAATATTATCTTAGAGGAAAGCAAAAAAATTCTTCTTATCACTATTTCATATTTGATGTTTCCTAAAAATAAAAAAATAACCGCTTCCATAAACTAATGCAGGAATATATCACGTAAAAATAATTAGAATTTTGTTTTCGATTCTCTGGTCATTCAACAGGTTTCTATTTGTCATGACAGTCTTGCATTTACCCAAAAAAATATATAATATATAATATATAAAATATTAACATAAAATAAGAAAATCATTAGTAGACCGAAAAAGTACTAATTAGAGAGATTGCAGCGATACCAATTAACAATTTTAAATAAAAAGGGGATTTTTTTAAAAAGGGATTGAAAGGGAAAATTATTCAATATTAAAAACTTTTTATATGACATGGGCATTTCGTGTATATTCAACAAAAGCGGCCTTTTTATTCAGCAAGTTTGTGTAGGTATTTTTATGTTTTAATTTTTTTAGCTTGTTTTAAAAAATCTGTTCAGCTTTTCCGCACTTTTTACTGATAAGAATACACCAGAAACAAAAAGATCGAAAATTTGAAAATATATTAACAATACAATAAATAAATAAATTATGGTGTATTATTTCAGGTACAAAACACCTCATTATTCAAAGTATTTTTTTTATTTAGGCTAGAAAGAAATAATTAAAAAAACACAAAAATGAATGTCTGGAAAACCTACTTTTTCTGTTTTCGTTTCTTTAGAAATTTTAAATTCATTTATAATATATTTTTATCAGTTGAAAGCTCTCAAATTTCTATAACATTTGTTATGCTGCTAAAAAAACAGATAATAATAAAATTATTATTCAAGAAAATAATAGAATTATTAGGACCATCTTCTTTTTAATAAGGTAATATAAACTAATTTTTTGCATATTATTTGCGATTTCCAAAAAATGCTTCTTACCACAGTGAAAATAATTTTTTTACACATTTTGTTATATATTTTTAAATGCCTTAAAAAAGAATTAAAATTATTATTCAATTATTTCAGGCTTCACTGTCTTTTCTGGATTTCTAGTTTCTTTACTTCAATGCAAACTGGCTTAACTAATTAGGAAATCCAACCATTTTTGGCTGGCAGTTAATTATTTTTGTTTTAAAAGTCTCATACTATATTTTTGGCAGAGAATTCATCTTTTCTGGTTAAAAATCTATTTATCTGGTCTTCTCTTTGGCTTGAAACTTCAACAACTTGTTTAAAATTTTTTCTTTTTTTAAATAAATAATCTTTTTTGTTTGAAAATTTAACAAATGTGTCAAAATATCACCCTTTTTGGTTGCAAATTTTTTATTTCAAGTTGAAAATTCGTCTTTTTGGCTTGAGAATTCATCATTTTCGTTACATTGCTTTCTTCTTTGAATTGAAAATGTTTTTTGGTTTGAAAAATCAACAATTTCGTTAAAAATTTTTTCTTTCATAAATGAAAAATTTTGTTTGTTCAAAATTCAACAATTTTTGTTAAAACGTCATCCTTTTTTTTTAAAAATTGATTGTTTTTTGGGATAATAAATTAACTTCTTTAACCGTAAATTTACCTAAATCATTTTTTTGGTTAAAAAGTAATTTTTTTAGTCAAAAAATCAACTATTTTGGTAGAAAATTCGCAAATGATTTTCTTTGTTGAAAATTCTATTTTCGAGTTCAAAGTTCAACAATATGGTTAAAAATTTGGGGTCTGCCTTAACTAAAAGATATTTTTTCATTAACAAATTAACTATTCAATTGAAAATTGATATCTTTTGGATCAATTCAACTGATTTTAATCTAAAATACATATATTTTTCGTTTCAAATATCAAATATTATATTTTTCGATAAAAATTCATATTTATGATTGACAATTGGACTGTTTCTTGAAAAATGAACTGCATGTTTGAACATTCATTTCTTTGGTTAAAGATTCATCCATTTGGTTGAAAATTCGTTTTTCTTGTGTCGAATATTAATTAATTTAACTGAAAATTTAACTATATAATTTTTGTTTACAATTACACGTTTCTGACTAAAAAATGGAACTATTCCATTTTTGGTTGAAAAATTATATCTTTTAGTCCAAAATTAAACCATTTTTGTAGAGGATTCATTAATTTCTTCTATTAAAAACTAATGCTTTCAGATGCAAATTCATCTCTTTGTTTGAAAATTCCTCTTTTGAGAAAATTAATATTTTTTAAAGTGCCTTGCTTTACAATGTTTTAAATTTCTGTTTAATTTGTAAGAAAAAAGGGTTAGAAGGGGAAAATTGGGTCCAAATTCACAATTTAAGGTATTTCAGGTGACTTTTTGAATTTAAGCCAAAAATTATAATAAAAATAATTATTAATTATATTTATAAAAATGTAAAAATTGTACTACTTTCAAGAATTGGATGGAGTTCAAGTTATGATAGTATTTATTTTTAATACAATATATTTATTAAATATATTTTTCGTTATAACGAACTTTTTGAACGGCTTAAAAGTTTGATGACTCTTAACCGGAAATGCAGTATAACTTCCGCACAATGCGATACAGCTCCTGGCTGCCGCGTATCCGTTTAGTTTCACCCTTATCAGCCATATAGTACTGGACATGTACAAATCGGGATTTTGCTGATTCAAGAACATCTCATTCGAGGATTACAGATTTCATTCAGTAAAACGTTTATATCATCCAGCTGTGTGAAAATTAATGATTGAGTCAATAAGTTTCATAAGATCAAAGAGAAAGTGCAACGAATCTTGTTATTTAGTAATAAGTATCACTTTTCTCGACAGACACATTCATGAGATAATATTAAATAACTTAACCTGATCATTTTAATTCAGTTAAAAATAAATTTATATGAAATCTGCTACAAAAAAATTATGCATTGAAATAATCTATATTGAAAAAATTAAAATTAGTGATTTTATTTTACAACTAAAGCATCTAAATTCACAGGCCACACTCTTTTTATTCAGTTCTTTACTCTCATTTTAAATAATTACTACACTACCGTCAGAAATTATGAGATAGATTGACACAAGTACTATTAAAAATCACTGATGGCTTTGAACCAGGATAACTCAGCGAAAAAAGATGACAGGGCATTTTTAAAATTCTAGATTGTTCTTATAGATTTTCCAGATTTTCTAAAATTTTGTACCTCGACTTCAACTTTTAGCATGACCTAGGAAAATTGTTGCAAAAAACTGAAAATTATACATCATAGAGCCTGAAATTTTATCTTTAAGTTAAGCTAAAGAAACTTAAAAAATCTTCATCGGTTCCCGAAATACGATAAAAAATGTTCAATCATATCTGAGTTGAGTTTTAGTCGACGATCACGGTTCTCGGCCGGTCTGCTGCTCGCCTCCTTCATTGAGGCAGGACCGAATAGGCCACGCACAGAGGTGGTGATTGATTGGGACTCTCTTATACTTCTGATTCTGCTCATCGTTAATTTTCATTACAAATTATTGTAAATTTTTAAAATTATTCATTGCTTTTTAATTATTTACAATTATTTCAATTCAGAATTATCCCCATATCAAAGAATAAAATAATGATTAACAGTTTTTTTTATTTCTTAAAATCTTTATCAACTAGAATATTAATAACAATGTAGATATATTGTTACGAGAGTAAACTATTTTTCAAACGAATTAAGCAGCTAAATTCTGTAAAATTATTTATATGAAAAACACTTAAAAATATTAAAAGTGAATAATAATGGAATTATTATTATATATTATTATAACTTCACGAGGCGAGCAGCAGACCGGCCGAGAACCGTGATCGTCGACTAAAACTTAACTCAGATACGATTATTAAACATTTTTAATCGTATCTCGGGGACCGATGAAGATTTTTTAAGTTTCTTTGGCTTAAATTAAAGATGAAATTTCAGGCTCTATGCCGTATAATTTTCAAATCTTTGCAACAATTTTCCTAGATCATGCTAAAAGTTGAAGGCGAGGTACAAAATTTCAGAAAATCTAGAATAATGTTTTTAAACTTATCAGATGCTGTATTCTCTTCAGCAGATCAAAAAAATCTGTTTGAGATTACTAGACGTGGAATTTCATAGGCTTTCCAACTGTTTCTTTTAAAAATGCCCTGTCATCTTTTTTTGCTGAGTTAACGTGGTTCAAAGCCAGCTGTGATTTTTGATAGTACTGCGTCAATCGATCTCATGATCAACTTGATAAGCAAATCCAACTATTTTTCATAGGAAATTATTAATTTTAACTTAAAAACCTAAATGATTTAACTATTTAAGTTGAACATGTATTTTCTCAACTAAAAACTCATAATTTCGTGTAGAAATTCATTAATTTCGTTAAATTTTTTTCTTTCATTAATGAAAAATATTTTTTATTTGAAAAATTATGTTTTGAGAATTGAACTATTTTATTGAAAATTAGTTGTCTTTTTTGTTAAAAAATTGGTTTTGTAATAATATAAACTTGTGAATTAAAATTAAATTTAATTAGGACTCTTTTTAATTCTTAAAGCCTTTTAAATATTTAGTCGAAAATTTGTTATTCTTTTGGTAAAAAATTGATTAATCTGACTGAAAATTTAGTTATTCCTTTTTTAGTTAAAAATATATCGTTTTTAATTGAAAATTCAACAATTTGGTCTTTTGTTGTGAATTATTGTTTTAATGGTACAAAATTCATCTATGGGATTGAAAAATTAGCTGCTTGGTTAAAAGTTAAAATATTTTCTTAAATATTGATATTATTACTTAAAGATTCGTCTATTTGGTTGAAAACTTAACTATATTGTTTAAAATTCATTTTCTTTAAAAGAAAATAAATTTTAGCAATGCAAAATTAACGATTCCCTTTTTGGTTAAAAGTGAATAGTTCTTAATTGAGAACCTAACCATTTGCCTGGAAATTGAATATTATGTTAAAAATTCTTTTTTATTGTTTAATTTAACTGCTTGTTATTTAAATTAAAAAGTCAACTAATTGGTTGAACTATTTTATAGAAAAATGTTTATTTTTTTAAGATTCATAATTTTAGTTCAAAATTCATCTCGTTGGCTGAAAATTTAACCACTTTGTAGAAAAATAGTATTCTCTTGTTTGAAGATTATTTTTTCAACTAAAAATTTAACTATTCCATTTTCTGTTGAATATTGATCGTTTATAGTGAAAAATTCAAATAACCCAATAAGAAAATGCAACTTTTTTTTGTAGAAAGTTTATTCTTTTTAATTGAAAATTCTAATATTATATTTTTGATTCAGAATTCGTCTCTTTTGATTACAAATTCTAGTATTTGATTGAATTTTTTCAGTTGCAAATTATTTTTCTCAGCCAAATACAGTTTTAATTCATTTTTGACTAAACATTGATCGTTTAATAAATGTACTAGTAGTTCATTTTATTAGTTGAAGATTCATCTCTTTGGTTGAAAAATTAACTATTTTGTTGTAAATCTGTCTTTTTTAGTGGAAATCTATATTATGTTCGTAGACAATTTAACTATTTAATAAAAAAATTAATTTTTTGGTTTCAATTGCAAATTTTTTCGGTTGAGTATTCAACTGTTTTCTTGAAAAATCGTCTATTTTGGTCGACTTTATCTGGTTTAAATGTTAAGATAAAACCTGTTTTGGTTCAAATATTAGCTATTAAATTTTTAATTGAAAATGCATCATTTTAGTTAAAGATTTAATTATTTTTATGAAAATTTACTTATTTTGTTCAAAATTTTAATTGAAAATTAATATTTTTGTTGTTGAGAAGCTTCTGATAAAAAATTCTTTCTTCTTGGTTAAACATTCAACTATTTTCAAAGAAATTCGTCTCTTTGGCTTGAAGATTCTACTATTTGGTTGAAAAATCATTCTTCTTGGTAAAAAATTTATTTTGTCGGGTTTAGAAGTCGACTTTTTTTTCTAAAAAATAATACTTCTTAGATTAAAAATTTAATATCGTTTCGTCAAAAATTTATATTTCTGGTATAATATTAATTATATCTTGTTGAAAATGCAATATATCCCGATCTGAAATCTTCAGAATTTTATATTGAATTCAATATGGAATTATTAATTTTATTCAAAATAATTTATTCTCCTATATTTTCCTAATGATAATAAATTACGAATTTTATACAAAGCAGTTGATCTTTTTGCCAAAACACATTACTTTTGAAAAAATAATTTAATTTCCAACAAAATAGTTAATTTTTTAACCACGTACTTAAATTATTATGCTTTATATTTTATTGTAAGCGATTATCAAATGGAAGCAAATAAAAAATTTTTGTATTTATGAAATGCTCTTGGGGGTTCAAGCTTTGTGTGATGATCTCTGTCGAAAAAGAAGAGAGGTAAAACTTGAAAAATATCAAAACTAAAAAATATTTTACCCCATGAATAAACGTTAAACAACAAAATAAAAAAAAACTATTGTAAAATGACATTTCTGGCAAGACTTTGTCAATTTTTGTAAACATTGAATTAGAAAATCTTTTAAAAATATTATTGTTTGTTCATATATTTATGAAGCTGATATATAATAAGCAAATTCAGCAAATGTGAAAACAGAGCAGTAGACAATAACTGAGGCGTAAAAAAAGGGCAGTTCAAGGATAAGAACTTGATCAGAAGACAGTTCAAAATCGTTCAATCGTTTATCAGCAGGTTATTGATTCACTCACTCTACTGCCCTTTAGTTGACAGAAAGTTATAAATTAAGAAAATTATCATTTCCTACAATTATAGAACAAGTCCATTAAGCAATACTATGATGGCTTATTACACTTAAACCAGGTCATTGGCATTGTCGAGATTTCTTCTCTAATCAGGGCGAGTAATGCGTTGTTCTTTACCCCAGAAATTTCTTTATCGACACTTTTGCTTAGATACCCTACTTTATAGGATTAATGCGTAGGAGAAACGGAAGCAAAATGTATAATTTAAGCTTGTTAAGAGAAAAATACTGCGTAAAAAGATAAAACAGGGGGCTTCCCTTTTCAAAAGCTTGCTCGGAATACACAGTATATCCCGGGATATCAACGCTCCGCAAAAGTGAATGGTGTTGATCTGAAGTTGATAAAATCAGAATAATTATACTAATTTATCAACTTTAGATTAAAACGATTCACTTTTCAGGATCACAAAATTTATTTTTACACTACTTCATTCATATCTGTCAAGTGGCAGCTTTTACATTTTTCATTGAAAGTCGTAAAGCGAAAATTTCAGGGTGGGAAAATAATTTCAATTTTTTATGTATTCGGATGTACTTTTTCTATGGCTCTGGAAATTAAAACGAATTGGCCACAAAATGCTTACATTTTCGACACAAAGATGGTTTTTTTAACTAAAAAGATCAATAATTAACTGAAAGAATGAATTTTTAACAAAGGAATTCAACTTTTATACAAGTAGTTCAATTTTTAAAGAAAAGGATGAATTTTCAACCAGGAAGAATAATTTCCTTCCAAAGAAGATGATTTTGGAACAAAATTCATGGATTTTTAACCAAACTGTTAAATGTTTATATGGAAAAATACTTTGTTAACTAAAGAAATTTTTAACCAAAATTATGAATCGCCAACTAAAAAAATTAATTTTTACAAAACAGTTTAATTTTCAAGCAAGAAGTTTAATTTTGAGAGAAAAAGATGAATTTGCAATCAAGAAGATTAATCTTCTACCATAAAGACGAATTTTTAGTAAAATACTTAACTTTTCAACTAACAGGATAAATTTTCAACTGAAAAGATGAATCTTTAAACAAAAAATTGTATTTTCATCGATAGAGTTCAACTTTCAAT
>JAAAKG020024544.1:0-20063 GCA_010014905.2 Druon quercuslanigerum | reverse complement strand
TTAATAGTGTTTTTGTTTGAAATTTTATCTTATTGGTTTGAAAATTCGACAATTTGATTTTAAATTCTTCTGTGTAGTATACAAATTACAAAATTCCGTTAAAAATTAAAATATTTTGTTGAAAATTTATGTATTTCTTTACAATGTCATATTTTTTTGTTGAAAATCCTTTTATTTTATATTTTGGTAGTATAAGTATAATATAAATTTTGAACAAAATAGTTAGATTTTTTAACAAAACAATTAAATTTTACACCCATTAGCAGAATTTGTAACAAAAAGAGAAATTCTGAACCAAAAATATAATAAAATACTTTACAAATAAAAATAATTAACTCTTAACCGAAAAATATCAATTCTCAACGAAAAAAGATGAATTTTTAACACCATAGTTAAACTTTCAATCAAATATCTTAATTATTAACCAAATTATTGAATTTCCAACCTATAAGGAAAATTTGTTCCTAATAATTGACTTTTCAAACAAAGAAGATTAAACTTAAACCAGAAAGACTCTCAAAAATATAATAGTAGTTTTTTCAAATAAAAGGATTGTCAACCAAAATATATGACTTTGTAAATAAAGAGTTAAATTTCCAAAAAAATTATTTAAATTTTAACCGAATTTCTTAATTTTTATCCTACAAAGAAGAATTTAAAATCAAATTGTCGAATGATAATAATAAAACTAATTAAATACTTCACAGGAGAGTGGAGTTTTTAAAAGATAAAAGGTAAATTTTTTAACCAAATAAACAAAAGTTCAACAAAAAAGTTGAATTTTAGATTTAAAAAGTAAAATTTATAACCAAATATTTGAATTTCCCAAAAAATAAAATGTTTAACAAATTAGTAGAGTATTTATATAAAAGGGAAAAAGCCCTATATTAAAAATATAATAGCAGTTTTTTGAAACTAAAAATAATTCACTTTCAATCAAGAAAGACCAATTTTTAACCAAAAAATATGATTTTTTAATAAGATTTTTTAATTTTTAACTAAAGAAAGGAATTTTCAATTAACACAAAAGCTAGTTCAATTTGCATTAAAAAATTATATTGATTAACTGAAACAAAAGAATTTTTAACCAAAGTAATGAGTTTTAATTCAAAATGAAGAATCGTCAATAAATATTTTTTAATAAAGTGGTTTATAGTTGAATTTTTGACCAAATAGTTGCATTTTTCTCCTATAAATATGAATCTAAAAAAAATATTAATTTTTTGGTAATCAATCTAAAATGATTAAACTTATAGCAAAAGAAATGAATTTAAAGAAGAGGAATTTAAAAAAAAAAGATTTTCTAGTCAGGAAAAAAAGTTTATTCAAATTTTTAAACAAAAAGAAAAGAAATTTTCAACCAAAAATGGAATAATTAAGGTTTGTTAAAAAAATTAATTTTAAACAATGAACCAATTTAAAAAAATGGTTAAATTTGTTCATAGTTGAATTTTCTAGTCACAAATTTGAATTTCAAACAAAAAGTTTTTTTTATAAATAAAATTTTTTATATTCTTTTTAATTTTTAATTTTTTATGAATAAAAAAATTTTTAAACCCAAAAAGACGAATTACCGTCGGAAATAGATTTGTTAGTCAGGAATTTTCAGACCAAAATATCAATTTTCAGCAATATAGTTATTTTTCAACGTCAAAAAATATTTGTTAATAAAGTGTTTTATAGTTGAATTTTTGATCAAATAGTTGCATTGTTGTCCTACAAATATGAATTTAAAAAAAATATTTTTGTTGTTGCAATCAACATAAAATGATTAAAATTATACGAAAAATGAATTTAAAAAAAAGGAATTTAAAAAAAAAAGATTTTCTAGTCAGGAAAGAAAGAAAAAGTTCATTCAAATTTTTAAACAAAAAGAAAACAAATTTTCAACCTACAATAAAATAATTAATGTTTAGTTAAAAAATTTAACTTCAAACAATAAACAAAATTCTTCAAAAAAAAGTTAAATTTTTTAGGAAAGAGAGAAATTTTTAAAGAACATAATATGATGAATCTAAAACTGGAATAGTTACATTTTCAGTTGAAAAAATTATTTTTTAACTAAAGACATGAATTTTTAGTTAAAATAAAAAAAAATCAAATAAAAATAAAAAAATCAAATGAAAAATTTAAAAAAATATAAAAAAAATCATCAGCAAAAAATGATTTTTTTAAAGGAGTTCATAGTGAAATTTTCTAATCACGAACATGAATTTTAAACAAAAAGTTTTTTTATGAATAAAAATTTTTATATTTTTGTGAATTTTGAACTTTTTATAAATAATAAAAATTTTTAAACCCAAAAAGGCAAATTATCGTCGAATATAGATTTGTTAGTCAGGAATTGTCAGACCAAAATATCAATTTTCAACAATAAAGTTATTTTTCAACAGAACGGTGGCATTTAGAACCAAAAGAGAGAGATTTTCAACACAAGAAGATTAGTTTTTAACAGAACAAAATTTCTATCGAAAATAAAATAATAAAATTTTCACTTAAAAAATACAACTTAAAAAAAATAGTTCAACTTTAAATCAAATAGAGGAATGTTTATTTAATATAAAATGTTGATAATAATTTAACCAAAATGATTTTCATTCAGGAACAAAAATAGTTTAATTCTTAACTTAAGATTATATTTCAACCAAAAAAATGTTCCAATAAATATTTAAATTTTCAACCAAGTTCAAGTCTTCAGAATGTTGCTTAAAATTGTTAAATACTTAAAGCTTTATTTAAATTGTTTCAAAATTAATTTCTTAATTAGTTAATTAAGTCAAATATTTTTAATATCTAATTTTAAATTAGTCTATACGAATTTTGTTGAATTTAATCTGTTAAATTCTATATCACTCAATTTTTTATATTATTCCATATTTGAAGCCACCAATCGAGGAATTTAAATAATATTTTTTAATTTTTATCAATTTAATAGAAAATAACTATATAATTAACACGTTACACGAGTTTTCTGATTTTGAACTGATTAAATCGTTTTCATATTAAATTTCCGATTTATCAGGTTATTTCAGGTTCACATTGAAATTAATCTACTCTCGAAAAGTCGATTGATTCGTAATCAGATTGCTTATCGTCTATCCGCAATATTAATCAGACGCAATTTCATAAGCAAAACATCGAGTCTAGTCGTTAGAGAGCCCAAGATAATTATTTATAATTTATTTAATATCGGGGATTTAATTACTTTAATTACAGGGTAAGGGTGTTCTAGCCTCAGTTGATAATCGAGCCTCCTTCCTAAATAAAACATAGCAAGATATTTGCAATATAGGTACAATATTTATCTGCCGCCTTTAATCTTCATATTTTTTTAATATAATTTTCTTAATAGGCAAGATTAATTAAATATTTTTTATTCTTAACGTTTTAATTATATATTTTACCCAAGAGGAAAGCGATTTCTAAACCGTAATTAAAACAATAAAAAAGTTCATGCTAGTAATTATAATTTTTTTTTATTAATTTTCATAATTCGCAGCCTGAAATGCCCTCAAAACAACGTAAATAGGGTAAGCCCAATTTTGGAGAAAAATATTTGACTTTTGAATATAAAAAAAATTGTCAAAAAGAGTTGGATTTTCGAGCACAAATCCATATTTTTAGAAACAAACTTTATTTAAAAACCAAAAAGATGAATTTTCAAAAAAAGACGAATTTAAAAAAAAAAATAATTTAACACTTACCCAAAAAGATGTCATAGTTGAATTTTCAAGCAAAAAAGAGGATTTTTAGAAAAGTTTAATTTTGGACCAAATATTTGAATTTTCAACATTGAAAGAGATGATCAAGTAAAAAGAGGATGTTTTAAAAAGTTTTAAATTTTCAAACAAACTTTTTAAACCAACTAGTTGAAATTTCAGCTAAAAAATAAATTTTTGAACAAAGAGATATTTTAAAAAAATCTAATTTTTATTATAATTTTATTACATGCTAATAATTTAAAAAATCTAAAAAAGAAAAATTTCCAACTAAAAATGGAAAACTTAGATTTTCCTTTTAAAAAAATGTATTTCTAACTAAAAACCAAAGAATTTGGAAGAAAATGCTTAAAGATTCAAAAATAGAAGAAGTAACCAAAAGACAAATTTTTAATTAAGAATAATTTTTTAGTTAAGGACACACAAGGATTACCTCGATTTTAGAATTTTTAAGACAAAAAGTCGAATTTCTTGCAAAACAGTTAAATTTTCAACAAAAGAAATAATTTAAAAAAAATGGTTCAATTTTGAGCCAAAAAAGTGGCTTTTATGAAAAAAATAAAATTTTAATTCAAATGTACAAATGTCTAATAAAACAATTTAACTTTAAAAAAAAACATCTTCACAGGATAGTTCAATTTTTAACAAAATAATTATATTTTTAATCAAAATAGATGAACTCTGATTTAAAAATACAAGAGTAGACTTTTAAATCCAAAAGAATTAATTATAACAGTTCAATTTTCGAACAGAATATAACTTTTTCAGAAAATAGTTTATTTTTAACCAAATAATTAAATTTTTAACAAAATATTTTAATAATTAACAAAAGTATTTTATAAAATATTTGCGTTCGCGGCAATTTTTAAACACATACTTTTATTTTTAAATATAAAAGATAATTTTTTGTCAACAAATTTAACAAAATAGTTTAATTTTAATGTAAATAAACAAATTTTTAAACAAATAATGTAATAGTTGATTTTTTTGTTAAAAAATGTACATTCATCAAAATGAAACGAATTTTCAACGCAGTAGTTAAATTCTTAACCAAAGAGACACTTTTTAACTAAAGTTATAAATCTTCAATAAAAAATAAATTCAAAACAAAAAGTAGAATAATTGATATTTTAACAAAAAACAATTTCGTTTTAAATCAAGAACGGTTTAATTGATAAAAAAAAAAAATTTCACGATAAAAATATTGAATTTTGAACGAAAAAGCTCATTTTGATCCAAATAGTTGAATTTTCAGTTTAAAAAACTAATTTTTAACCAAATAGTTATTTTTTCTACTAGAGAGATGAATCGAAATCTATTGAACTGAATTTAAAAAAATTAATTTTCCACCAAGTACTTTAATTTTAATCCAAGAAGATTAACTTTCTACCGAAAAAGACAAATTCTTAACAAAATATTTAAATTTTCAACAAAAAATTTAAATTTTTAACCTAAAAAGATGTATTTGTGAGGCAATCTCAACAAAATGATTAAATTTTTCAACCAAAATGAAACAGATTTATTTTCTGTTAAAAAAAAATTATTTTTATGAAAGGAAGATGAACTTTGAACCCACTAGATACATTTTTAATCAAAAAGTGGAAATAGGAGAAGTTTTTCACGATAAGAGGGGAATTTTCTATAAAAAAAGAGAAGAATTTTTAACCCAAAAAGCCAAATTTTGAGGAAAATATTTGACTTTTGAATAAAAAAAAATTAATTTTTAAAAGGAGTTGGATTTTCGAGCTAAATCGAAAATTTTTAGAACAAAATTTTATTTTAAAACCCAAAAAGATGAATTTTCAACAAAAAAGATGAATTTTTAACACTTATGGTTTAACACTTACCCAAAAAGATTACAGTTTTTAACGTAATAGTTGAATTTTCAACCAAACATTTGCAACCAACTAGTTTAACTATCAAGCAAAAAGAGGATTTTTTAAAAAAAGTTTAATTTCGAAAAAAATATTTGCATTTTCAACCTTGAAAATAAGATAAACTTTGAACCCACTAGATAAATTTTTAATCAAAAAAATGAATTTTTAAATAAATAAATTAATCTCAACAAAGAAAGTTAAGAACAAAATATGCAATAACTGATATTTCAATAAAATAAGATATTTTAATTTAATATAAAAAAGTTTAAATTATCCAAAAACATGAACTTCCTAAAAAATAGTTGATTTTCATCAAGAATTTTCATTTTCCTCAAAATAGATAAACTTTTAATTCAAACAATGAATTTTCAAACAAAAAAAGTTTTAACAAAATATTTCATTTTTCTATACTAAAAAAAAAACTCTGACTAAAAAAATCAATTTTTTATCAAAGTATTTTAATTTTAAACCAAGTAGTATAATGTTACATCAAGAAGATTACTTTTCTTCCAAAAAGACGAATTTTGAACAATATTTTTCAATTTTTTAATCAAAAATGGATAAGTTCAATTTTAATTGAAAAACATTATTTTTCCACAACAAAAAAACGAATTTTTAACTAAATAGTTAAATCTTCAACCTTCCAAGAAATATTCTTAACTCGATTCTTAACAAAATAATTATATTTTCAATCAAAATAGATGAACTCTGATTCAAAAATACTAAAGTAGACTTTTAAATTCAAAAGAATTAATTATAACAGTTCATTTTTCGAACAGAATATAAATTTTTAAGAAAATAGTTTAGTTTTAACCAAATAATTAAATGTTTAAGAAAATAGTTTAATAATTAACAAGAATTGGCATTTTTAAACACCATTAAAATAATTATTACCAATATTTGCGTCAGAAAAAAATTTTAAACACATACGCTTTAATTTTGATCTAAATAGACAAATTTTCAACGCAATAACGCAAACAGCAGTTTAGTTAGTCAAAAAATAGAAATTTCTTACAATAAAAATATTAAATTTGAAATAAAAAAATTCATTTCGATCTTAATAATTGAACTTTCAGTTAAAATAATAAATTTTTAACAAAATAGTTTTTTTTTCTTACATTTTTTGTTAAAAATGTACTTTAAATAAAATGAAACAAATTTTTAGCGTAATAGTTAAATTTTTAACGAAAAAGATGCATTTTTAACTAAAGTTATGAATCTTCAATTAAAAATAAATTAAAACAAAAAGTGCGATACTTGATATTTTAACAAAAGACGATTTTATTTTAAATCAAGAACAGTTTCATTAATAAAAAAATACAAATTTCTTACAGTAAAAATATTGAATTTTGAACGAAAAAGTTCATTTTTATTCAAATAGTTGAATTTTCAGTTTAAAAAAATGCATTTTTTTAACAAAATGGTTATTTTTTCTACTAGAGAGATAAATCGGAATCCGATGAACTGAATTCAAAAGAAAAATAATTTAATTTTCAGCCAATTACTTTAATTTTAATCCAAGAAGATTAACTTTCTACCAAAAAAGACAAATTCTTAACAAAATATTCTAATTTTCAGCAAAAGATTTAATTTTTTAACCTGAAAAGGTGTATTTGTGAGTCAATTTCAACAAAATGATTAATATTGCAACCAAAATAAAATAGATTTATTTTCCGTTAAAAAAAAAATTATTTTCAGGAAAGGAAGATGAACTTTGAACCCACTAGTTACATTTTTAATCAAAAAGATGAATTTTCAACTAAACAGATTATTCTCCAAAAAAATTTCAGAACAAAATATGAACAAAGTTCCTACAAAAAAGAAGATTTTCATCAAGAATTTTTATTTTCCTCGAAACAGATGAACTTTTAATTCAAACAATGAATTCTCAAAAAAAATTTTTTTAGCAAAATAGTTGTTTTTTCTATACCATAGAAATAAAACTTCAACTGATAAAATCAATTTTTAACAAAGTAGTTTAACTTTAAACCAAGCAGTTTAATGTTACACATTTTGAATAATATTTTTTAATTTTTTGACCAAAAATGGATAACTTCAATTTTGATTTAAAAACATTAAATTTCAACAACAAAAAACGAATTTTGAACTAGATAGTTCAATCTTCAACCTTCAAAGATGTATGCTTAACTCGATTCTAAACAAAATAAATTAATTTTCAACCAAATAATTTCACCAGGAAAAATGGGTTCAGAACCAAAATTATAATAGTAGACATTTTAATTAAAAATTTATCTTTCAACTGAAAAAAGTTGGGTTTTCGTATTGGCTTCTAGTCATTAAATTCGCATTAAAGCGAATAACAACATAGAAAAGGGAAAAAAGGGGAAAAGAGGAATTATTAAAAAAAGGTTAAAAAGAGTAAAAAACTTTTTTGAGAGTGTAAAAAGGCAAGATTGTAACGTTTCTATTTATAAATTTGTTGTCAAACAGAAAAAAGAACCTCCACATCTTTTATTTTATTCTAAACATTTGAATAATTACGGATTTATTTGCGTCACTTTATGTTGTGTAATTCGAGAGATATATTTCCTGGAAGCGGAGGATAATAATGTAAGAGTAACGAGAGGGTTACGATCGAGAGTTTCTGAATGAGCCAACTATGGGCCAATAAAATTTTGATAATTAAGGCTATGCCAAAGACAGTGCGAGTACCTTAATTCCAAATTTAATCGGTGCCATAACTGCTATACGTAAGCCAAATCCCACTTTTACGAGTGTGATGGGAAATCTCGTCCCAGAAAGCTGGACCAAATGCGAATCTCATAAAGCTACCTTGTGTTTCTCTCGAAATTAATGGCAATAAAGAGTAACAAAGAAATACATTAAATGAGGAAATATAAAGTGGCCCATTATAAAGTGCTTTTTCTACTTAAAGAAGGAATTTATTTACTTCAAATTGACTTTTAATTAAATGTACGGAAATAATAAAAAAGTAAATTAAATTAGTTGTTATGCTAAAGTTTATTTCATTAATAAAGTTGGAAACTAGTTAAGTAGAAAACGCATGTTTAAGTCAGACATGCTTTAGATTTGATTCTAACTCAAAATCTACAATTTGTTTAGATTCTTGGAAAAAAGTCACTTCTACCTTTCTTCTCACATTTTATTGTCAATAGTTAATTTACGAATTTAGAAATATCTTATTTTTTAAGCTATGAATTACGTCAGATTTGAAATATTTTCTTGAAAGATTCTACAATCTGGATTCTCACTTTAAATTTTTAAAAAGCAGTCTCGAAACTAAATCGTAAAAAATCTAAATCAAAATGTATATCATTTAAAAGATTTAGTATGAAAAATAGCGGAAAATTTTTAATATTAAGAAAAATTATTGCTTAAAAAGTTGTCAATCGGAAAAATTAGCTTAACTCGAAAAATGAAGTGAAAAAGGGAAACTAAACAAATTGAATTACACTCTAAAATTAATAAAAACGCTGAAGTTTATTTCATTAATAAATTTTATTTTAGATGTTTCGAGGCTTGAAACGAAAAATTGGAAAATGAGTCAGTAGAAAAGGCATTTTAAGCCAGACATGCTTTAAATTTGATTCTAATTCAAGATCTACAATTTGTTTAGATTCTTGTGAAGAAGTCACTTCTACCTTTCTTCTCACCTTTTATTGTCAAAAGTTAATTTTAAAATTTTGAAATATCTTATTTTTTAAGTTATGAATTACGTCAGATTTTAAGTTGAAATATTTAATTTCAAGATTCTACAATCTGGATCTCACTTTAAATTTTTTTTAAACAGTATCGAAACTAAATCGTCAAAAATTTAAATAACGGAAAATTTTTAATATTAAGAAAAATTATTGCTTTAAAAGTTATCAATCGGAAAAATTAGCTTGACTCGAAAAATGAAGTGAAAAAGGGGAAATAACCCATTTAAATTACATTCTAAAATTAATAGGAAAAACTGGTTCAGTAGAAAAAATCGGTTTGAGCCAGACATACTTTAGATTTGATTCTAACTCAAAATCTACGATTTGTTTAGATTCTTGGAAAGAAGTCACTTCTACCTTTCTTCTCACCTTTTATTGCCAAAAATTGATTTAAAAATTTTGAAATATCTTATTTTTTAAGTTATGAATTACGTCAGATTTGAAATATTTACTTTCAAGATTCCACAATCTGGATTCTCACTTTAAATTTAAAAAAAAAATAGGATCTAAACTGAATCGTAAAGAATTTAAAACAAAATGTCTATAATTTAAAAGATGTAGTCTGAAAAATAGCGGAAAATTTGTAATATTAAGAAAAAATTTTTCTTTAAAAGTTGTCAATCGGAAAAATTAGCTTTACTCGAAAAATTAAGTGAAAAAGGGAACCTAACCAATTAAAATTTTTTTATGAATTAAGTCAGATTTGAAATTGAAATATTTACTTTCAAGCTTCTACAATCTGGATTCTTATTTTAAATTAAAAAAAAGAGTATCGAAACTGAATTATAAAAAAATTTATATCAAAATGTCTATCATTTGAAAGATTTTAAGAATATTAAGAAAAAGTTCTGCTTTAAAAGTTGTCAATCGGAACAATTAGCTTAACTCGAAAAATGAAGAGAAAAAGTGAAACTAACTAATTTAATAAAATTCTAAAATTAATAAGGATGTTGCGGTTTATTTCATTATTAAATGTTATTTTATATGTTTCGGGGCCTGAAACGAAAAGTTGGAAACTGGTTAAGTAGAAAAGGCATGCTCAAGTCAGGCATAATTTAGATTTGATTCTAACTCAAAATCTACAATTTCTTTCGATTCTTGGGAAGAAGTCACTTATACCTTTCTTCTCACCTTTTATTGCCAAAAGTTAATTTAAAAATTTTCAAATATCTTATATTTAAGTTATGAATTAACTCAGATTTAAAATTGAAATATTTACTTTCAAGATTCTATAATCTGGATTCTCACTTTAAATTTTTTAAAAACAGTCTCGAAACTGAATCGTCAAAAATTTAAATCAAAATGTCTATCTTTTGAAACATTTGAAGAATATTAAGAAACAGTTTTGCTTTAAAAGTTGTCAACCGGAAAAGTTAGTTTAACTCGAAAAATGAAAAAAATGGAAACTAACCAATTTAAATTACATTCTAAAATTAATAAGAAAGTAAATTAAATAAGTGTTTCTTATGAATTTTATTTCACTATTAAATTTACATTTTTAATGCTTAGAAGTTTGAAATAAAAATTTGAACTCTTGTCCAGTAGAGAAAGCATGTACAAGTCAGGCGGAACTTAGATTTCATTCTAATTGTAAATCTATAAATTATTGAGATTTTTGGGAAAATCTCACTTTGGCCATTTTAAATACCTCATTTTTAAACTGATAAATAAAGTCAGATTTTAAATTTAAATATTCACTTTCAAGATTTTACTATGTAAAACTCGAAAAATTAAATAAAAAAATGAAAATCAACCAAGTTTACTGACCAGTTTTAATTAAATTTTCGAAAATTCTAAAAAATGAAATTAACTTAGTATTTCTATAGAAGTTTATTTCACTAATAAATTCAAATTTTTTATGTTTAAGGGTTCGAAATTAGAAATTGGATATCCGTCCAGTAGAGTAAGTCGTTTCAAGTCAGACGGACTTCAGGTTTGATTATATTTATCCAAGATCTTCAGACTTTTAAGAAAAAGTCACTTTTTATATTGAACCCTATTTCTAAGAGTTTCTAAACATTATCTATAAAAGAGGATATTCTAAAAGATTGTTTAAAATTTTAATTTACAAATTGAAAAAATGTTGATACCGGTAATAAACTTGAAATAAATTTGTAAACAAGGTATATTTTTAAATATTTCGAAAAAATGTTACAATCTGAACTTCTAAAATTCCTAAATATCTTTTAAACTGACTAAATTTTTTCCTGAAATTTTGTAAAATCCTGTAGAATAAAATTTTTTCGAAACATTTTGAGATACTTTTTCGAATTTTCTAAAATCTTTAGAAATCTTTTTAAAAATTTTCAAAAAGTATCAATAAGTATTAATATTAAAGAAAATTATTCTCTTTAGTTAATGTTTGAACAACTTTGAACATAAAAATTTAGTTAAAATCTTTAGTTTAGTTAAAAAGTTAATTTAGTTAAAAAATTTAGTTAAATATCTCTTTGTTTAAAAACGTAACTATTTCATTCAAAATTATTTTGTTGTTGTTGTCAAAAATCAATTCTTTTTTGTAGAAATGTCATGCTTTCGAGTCAAAAAATTTAATTTATATCTTTGTTTAAAAACGTAACTATTTCGTACAAAATTTTTTTGCTGTCAAAAAATCAATTCTTTTTTGTAGAAATGTCATATTTTCGGGTCAAAAAATTTAAATGTTTGTAGAAAGTTCGTCTCTTTTGGCCAATTTGTAAAATAATTTTTGGTTAAAATAAAATTTGTTGAATGTGAATGTGTTCTGGGTGTGTATTCCATTATTTGGTTAAAATTTTTTTTATTTTTCAGCCGAATTAGACTGTTTTTGATTTTTAAGTAAAATCCATTTTAGTTAATAAACTTAACCGTTTATGATTTAAATTTTTTTTTTTAAATATGAACTATTAAATTTTTCATTTCGAATTTTTTGTATTGAAAAATTCAACTACCTGATTGAAAATGAACTTTTTTGTTGAAATTTTGATTTGATATATTTGAAATCTTAAAAAATCGTTTTGAATTTTTTAAGAAATTTACAAAAAATATATTTGTAAAACCTTATAAACAAATAAAGAAGTAAAAAATAAATAGTTATTGGAAATTTTTATTTTGTAATAAAAATTATTTTTTCTTTAATTAAAAAATTCCATCGTCACATAGCGCGCGAATGATGAAGTTAGTTTTAACAAATAATTGATTACCTCACAAGATGCTCATCAAAACATTGTCCTAACTCGAAAATAGTAATAAAAAAGGAAAAATAATCAAATAATCGAAAGAATAATAAGAATAATAAAAAAAGGGGAAATGAAAAAGTCTCTAAAGTTTTAAGACGCCACTTGGAAAGTTCGTGACTTGAAAGGCATCCATTAGAAATATTCACGCGCTATTAAACAACGGAAATCAACTTTTCTCCATGAGAATAAATTGGCTTTCTTACAGAGAAGAAAATTTTGTTTCAAAATTCTTTTTTTTTTTTGAAGGAAATTAATGTGTTTTGGTTGAGAATTCAACTAATTTGTTGATAATTGGTCTCTTTTTAACGAATTCAACTATTTTGCAAATCAAAATTAAAATCTTTTTTTAAATTAAATTACCGAATATTACATGTTTTTTTCAAGAAATCGTCTCTTTGGTTAAAAATTCAATTGAAAAAAAAATTTTACCGTTTGTTACAATTTTTATCTTATTGGGTTAGAAATGCAATTTGTCAGTTCTGGGAAAATTGAACTGTTTTTTATTTTTAATTAAAATCCTTTGTAGTTAAAATATCACCTATTACATGTTTCGTTGAGAACGACTTTTTAAATAAAATTTCAAATACTTGGTTAAAAATTGAACTATTTTTTTTAAAATGCACTTTTGTGTTTGAAAAATAATTTCATTCGTTACAAATTTAACTATTTTCATGAAATTCCAAGTATTTTTTGAAAATTTGTCTTTTTTCAATAGAAAATTAATTTGTTTTGGATGAGAATTTCAATATTTTGTTCAATATTTTACTTAAAAAGTCATCTACTTGGTTAAGTTGAATTTGAATTACTTCGTTAAAAATTAATTTTCTTTTCCAAGGTTAATAATTTTAGTTCAAAATTCATTTGTCTGATTAAAGATTGAACAATTTGGATAAAAGTTAACTTTTTAGTTGAGAATTCATATTTTAGGATTAAAAAAGAAAACTTTTAAATAGAAAACTCGTTCCTTTTGGTAACATTTTTATCTTTATTGGATAAAACTTATCTTTTTGATTTTAAATTAGTGTTTTTTGATTAAGGATTAATCCCTTTGATTTACAATGCAAATTTTTTGCTAAAAATTCTTATTTTTGGGTTAAAAGATTAAATTTTTTTGTAAAAAATTTGTTTTTATAGTTAAAATTCTTATCTTTTTTCTTTAGAAATTCATCTGGTTGAAAATTAATCCATTTTGGCTCAGGATTCACCTATTTTATTAAAAATTCCTTTTTTTCGTTTACTTCAACTGTTTCTTTATTTTTAATTTCAATCCTTTTCAGCTAAAATATCACCTATTAAATTTTCTGTAAAGAATTCATTTTTTTTAGTTCAACTACTTAGTTAAAAATATTATTTTGTTGAAAATTATTCTTTTTGAGAGAAATTTAAACTTCTGTGTTGAAAATTTTCCTTTTTGGTTAAAAACTAAACAGTATATAGAAAATTAAACCGTTTTGTAGAAGACTCGTTTTTTTTATTAAAAATGCAACTGTTTCGTAAAAAATTAATCTGTTTCGTTTGAGGATACAACTATTTTGTTCGGAATTATTCACGATTTTTGGTTCAATTCGAATTTTTTTTTATTAAAAATAAAAATATTTGCTATGTTAAAATGTCAAATATTACGTTTTTCGTTGAAAAAAAATTTTTTTCGTTAAAAATTCCTGTTTTTGGATTACAAAAACGCATTGTTTTGTAGGAAATTCTCTTCGTTTGGTAATTTTTTTTGTATAGAAATTTTTTCTTTTTACGGTTTTGCTTGAGGATTCAATTTTTTTTTAATTCATATTTTTTAGGTGAAATAAACTGTTTTTAATTTTAAATTAAATTCCTTTTTAGTTCAAATATCGCCTATTACCATTTTCGCTTAGAATTATTATTTTTTAAATTAAACTACTTGTTTAAAGTTAAACTATTTGTTCAAAATTAACTTCTCTTGTTAATAATTTATCATTTTTATTTAAAAATTTTGTCGCTTTGGTTAAGAAAGTAACCATTTTTTCTAAATTCACGTATTTTGTTGAAAATTTTCCTTTTTTGGCAGAAAACTAATTTTTTTTAATGAAAATTCGCCTTTTTGGTTAAGAGGCAGTTAAGAATTCATTTGCTAAAAATTGATTTTGAATTACTTTGCTAAAATTTTTAATTTTTTAACCAAGAATCATAATTTTGTTAAAAATTAATCTTTTTACTTCAAAATTCAACTATTTTGTTAAAAGTTAACTTTTTAGTTGAGAATTTTTATTTTTGGGTTGCAACCTAACATGCTTTCTACATAATTCGTCTCTTCTGTTAAAACTTTTTTTTTTTGTAAAAATTCGTTTTTTTTATTGAAAATGATTCTGGTTGAGAATTAACCTTTTACGGTTACAAATTTAAATAGTAAGTTAAAAGTTGAATTTGAATTACTTTGGAAAAAAATTAATAGTTGAAAATAAAAACATTTGTAGGAATTCGTGTCGTTTAGATTTTTTAAATCTTTTATGGTTAAATTTTATTTTTCTGGTTAAGAATGATCTCTTTTATGTAAAAATAACAGCTGTGTTAAACATTCGTCTATTTTGTGAGAAAATTAATTTTCTCTCTTGAAAATGTGTCTTTTTATTCAAAATCAAAATATTTTTCTATGAAAATATCAACTACTGCACTTTTTCGTTGAACATTCGTCTAATTTATTTGTAAACTCAACTATTTGGTTCCCAATGAACTTTTTTGTCGAAATTTTGTTTGAACATATTTGAAATCTTAAAAAAATGTTTTTCTTATTTCTTAAGAATCTTACAAAAATTATATTCTTATAAAAAAAAATTATGCTATTTTTAATAAAGAAATGATTACTTTACAAGTTGCTAATCAAAAAATTAGCCTGATATGAAAATATAAATTACATAAAAAAAAGGGTCCGCAATCCAAATAATGGAAATAATGATCAAATTAATTAATTTAATTGACTTTGAAGCTTTCAGACGCTACTTGGAAACAAATTATGCTAGTTTTAATAAAAAATTGATTACTTTAAAAGTTGCTAATCAAAAAATTATCCTGACATGAAAATGCAAATTAAAAAAGGGTCAGAAAACCAAATAATGGAAATAATGATCAAATTAATTTAATCGACTTTTAAGTATTCAGACGCTACTTGGAAACAAATTATAATAGTTTTAATAAAAAATTGATTACTTTAAAAGTTGCTAATCAAAAAATTATCCTGACACGAAAATATAAATTAAAAAAGGGTCAGAAAACCAAATAATGGAAATAATGATCAAATTAATTAATTTAATTTACTTTATAGTTGGAAACAAATTAGGCTAGTTTTAATAAAAATTTGATTACTTTAAAGGTTGCAAATCAAAAAGTTATGCTATTATTAATAAAAAATTGTTTGCTTTAAAAGTTGCTAATCAAAAAATTCTCCTGACACGAAAATATAAATTAAAAAAGGGTTAGAAAATAAAATAATGGAAATAATGATCAAACTAATTAATTTAATTTACTTTGAAGTTGGAAACAAATTATGCTAGTTTCAATAAAAATTTGATTACTTTAAAAGTTGCTAATCAAAAAATTATCCTGACATGAAAATATAAAGTAAAAAAGGGTTCAGCGAACCAAGTGATAGAAATAATGATCAAATTAATTAATTTAATTAACTTTGAAGTTGTAAGACACTACTTAGAAAATCTTCAAATTAAAACGCACCCATTAAAAATATTTGCGTTCTTTTAAACAATGGAAACCAGCTTTTCTCCATGGTCTTAAATCGGCTTTGGTACAGGGATGAAAAGATACATATCTCGACTACAATATATTGATCGACTGCTAAATGTGGCTTCCATTAGGTAAATGACCTACGCGATAAAGTATTCAGATTCTAATTGCCACATCGTCTCGTATCGAAATTTTTGAGGGGTTAGCAACACGACTGAAATATCCCAGGAATTCTTGTTCATTAAATATTGAAGCCCGGAAAAATTCGTTAATTATAAATTTAGCTCTGAGAGTTCATAGCAGAGAGATGAATAAAAATAATTCATTCCGGGGGAATGTCAAGTGTTTAATATTCGAGAGATATTTTGAAATTTTAATAACGATATTTTAACATTCATTTATTTTATGCACACATCCGATATCCCTTCAATTACTTCTATCGAGAAATTATAATATGAATAATTAATTGGCAGACTTAATCGTATTTAAGGTTTTGAAGAAAATGTCTAACGATGCGATAAAAAAATTCTATTAAATCTTTTTTAAGCGATAATTTTTTTACAAGGGAGAAAAAATGAGAAAAAAATTATTCACAAAAGACAATTTTTTTTATTTCTCTTTAATATTAATATCCACATGCCAGAAATTTAATCGTGTAACATTGTAACCAAAAAATATAGCTTTTTACCATGAAAAAATTCATTCCAAAATCTAAGGACTCCCAGGAATTTCTATACAATTTGAATTATTCAAAAATAAATTACCTTATAATTTTATGAACATCGATATTTGAATTACTCGTCAATGAAAGGATTGATACCCGCCTACAATATTTCTTTTCGTTTATTTATATTTTTTTTGAATTTGAAATAAATGTAGATTATATGCATTTAAAAAAAATTTAATATCTTGCAAAATCGAAAAAATTTAATTATAAATATTTTTTTAAAAGGCTTACCTTCCGAAGAGCTTATATACTAAAGTTTTCCTTGAAAGCAGAAACCTCAAGTAACTCACCTGAAACAGAAAAAAAAAATTATTAGTGCTAAAAAAATTCAAGATACTTAAATGATTCCTTTTTTGTGATTTCCCTTTGATTTCCTTTTAAATGATTCCTGAAAATAAAAGCAAGGATTTAACAACCAAATTTGGACCCTTTTCTTCTTCTCCTTTACCGCTAAAAAAAATCACTTTTACATTAGGAAAAAAAAGATAATAAAAAGGAGGAAAGAAAAATGAGAAGGCAACCAACCAAATCTCCTTCCTCCTCTCTTTTTTTAAATATTTCTTTTTTCCTTTTTTTCCTATTATTATCAAATTACAATCATTTTTCTTTCCTGTTTTTTATTTTTTTTCTAATGTAAAAACGAATTTTTTTCTTTTTTTTAGAGGAAAAGGAGAATTTTTTTTTCAGATTGCAATGGAAACATTTTGTGGTGGTTGTCCAAATTTCGTCGTTAAATTCTTAACGTTATTTTCAGGAAATTTTTTTACCTTATTAGTACTAATTGATACTAATTAGTAATTAATTAATTGATTCCTACTTTAAATATTTTTCTAAAAATAGAAAATTTTTGAATCCCAGGAATTAGGGAATTTTAGAGCCGTCCATACCTTAATTATTCGTCAATTATAAGATATCGACGTCTAAAATAATTATTTCTACTTCGTTAGAATTATCAAAATATTTTTAAAAGACTATAGAATATGCAAGATCATTAATTTAAGTGAAGAATAATTTTCAATAGAATTCTAAGACATTCTAGCAAATTCCAAAATATTCAAAGATACTTAAGAAAATTCCAGATTCTTAGAAATTAAATAATATTTCTAAATAATCCCCCAAAAAACCTCTAGAAGTTTTGAGAAGATTCTAATATATTTCAAAATTGTCCAGGAAATTCTAACATATGTTCCAATTCTAGAAAAGTTAAAAACGTTCGATAATGTTCGAAAAAATTTAAAGCATTCCAAAAAAAATTTTAGAGCAAATTCAAGAATGTTTTGCACATCCATTTTTGATCACTGCATAATCTAGAAGATATCCAATGTTCATAGATATCCCTCTGAATATACAAGATGACATTTAAAAAATTTTAAAACATTCAAGAAATGTTAAACAACTATAGCAATAAAAATTCCAGAATACTTATTTCTAAAAATTTTAAATTATCAATGTGCATTATTTTTAAATAAGGCAATTTTATAGTTTAAATGCATTTATTTATTTATTCTTTATTAAACTCAAATCTTTTCTGACTTTCAACTATATTAAAAAGAATGAATAAACAATTCAGAATTAAATATTTTAAAAACAATTTGCATTAAAATTTTGTTAATGTTATTTATTTTGAAACGGTTCCATTCTAAGCTTTTATAATTTCGAATTGGGTATTTTTTACGCTTGAATATGATTTAATCATATTGATGATTTTAAAAACTATTTTAGCTTGAGATAATAAATTTTCGACTTTAGAATATTAAATTTTTTAAATTTTATCTGGTATATTCAGAGTGATATCTATGAACATTGGATATCTTTTAGATTATGTAGTGATCAGAAATGTTTGTGTAAGACATTCTTGAATTTACTCTGAAATTTTTTTTGAATGTTCTTTTTTTTCGGAATATTATCGAATTCAATCAATATATGTTAAAAATTAAATTGGCAGAATTTTGAAAGATATATTTTTTTTAAAGTCGAAACTGTCACACAATCCGAAGTTCACGACGAAAACTAATAATAAATAAATGAATTATTAAAATTATTGATAAATTTCTTTCTCGTTTCTTAATTACATATAAATTATGTTAATATTAAACAACATTTTTTTAAGATTCAGCATTTTAGTTGAAAATGTATACCTTTGGTTCAAAAAATTTTTTCTGTTAAAAATTAATTTTTCCAACTAACAATTTAACTAATCAATTTTTGGTTCAAACGTTTTTTTTTATTGAAAATTGATCTTTTAAAGCGGTAAAATTCATATATTTTATTTTAAAATCGTCGTTTTTGGTCGAAAATTAATCTTCTTTTGTTTGAAAAATTCAACTTGGCGGTTAAAAATGCAATTGTTTGGTTATAAATTAATCTAATTTAATTGAGGATTCGACAATTTGGTAAAAAATGAAACTTTTCGGTTTAAATTAAACTATTGGTCAACAATTAAATTATTTTTTATGAAAGTTTTACTTTTTGATAGAGAATTAACATTTTTGTTGAAAAATTATATTTTTGGGTACAGAATTTAACAGTTTTGTACATAATTCGTCCTTTTAATTTTAAAATGCAATATTTTTCTTAAAAATAATTGTATTTTGTTGAAAACTCATATTTTTCATTAGAAAATAATCTTTTTTGGTTAAAAATTTAACGATTAAATTCAACATTCATCTTTTTTAATTAAAAAATCCATTTTTTGTTTAAAATTTCTTCTTTATAAGCAGAAAATTCATGTATTTTGTTTAATTTTTCTTTTTAGTTAGGAAATTTCAGGTATATATTTCGAATGTAAATCTTAGGAATTTAAAATGTTTTATATTTAATTCAATATGAAATTTACATTAACTTTATCGGAAAGAATTTATTGCTCTATTATTGCATTATTTTTGTGAAAAATCACCTTTTTTCCTATATTTTGATACAATTTAGGGACACTTAATTTTTCGAGAATAGGGAGAAGGGTAAACACGGCCTAAATTTAGGACCAATTCAAAATCAATTTTAAAAATTTAATGTGAAAAAATATTTAAATTAGCGGGAAATTACGAAAAAATATAATAAGATGGTTCGGGCATGTTGAGAGAATGAAGGATGGACGACTAACGAAACAGGTATATCAAGGTAAAGTAAATGGC
>JAAAKG020024533.1:0-20063 GCA_010014905.2 Druon quercuslanigerum | reverse complement strand
TATATATATATATATATATATATATATATATATATATATATATATATATATATATATGAGACTAAAAGGGTTTAAATTGTTTATTTCATAACACTACATATTTATGCCTGTTTACTTTGTAAAGGTTGAAAGTAGTTAAATTAATGTTAAATTAATGTGTTTTAAACTTGGTCAAATTCAAACATGAGAAATTTTTTTCACGCATTTTAAATACTGTTTTGAAGTGGAATTGGTCAAATTAAAAACTATGCGTTTGATAAAGGTTTTTGCATAGTAGAAAACAATTCTTTGTCGGTAAGGTTAATCATGCATTTTGCAGTCAACTTCTTCTTATTGTTTATCAGCACTTTTGGATAGTTTTCAAATTTTTTAAATATTTGAAGGAGAAAACCAGCCTTTTTTGAAATAAGCAAAACCAAATTTCTTTGGTTTACATATTTCAAATTATTGTTAAAGGAATGTTAATCCACGTTACAACAGACTAAAAGAAAATGATAAAAGAATTGTAGAAATTAAAAACGGTGAGTTTTAGGAAGATATTTTTATAGCAGAAAGTTTTATTATTTCACTAAAGTTATAAAATCGTATTGGCAAAAGATTTTTCTTGATTCATTACTACTTTTCGATGGGTTAGAACGTTTTATATATTTAATTTAATTTTTACAAAAAATATATTTTTATTAAAAAATACACCGCAGCAACGTAGCAAGACTGTATTCATTTGTGCGCATTTTATGAGCCTTTTACTTCAGCATAGGTATCAGATGAATTTTATTTCTCATAGAAGGATGTTTTTTTCTATAGCCAAAAAATGGATCCTTTCAACATTTTAAAGATGCACACAAATACATCATATATTTTACAGATGTATTTATAATATTAGAAAGTTTTTTATCATATTAACAAAATGAGCAATATATTTTTTAAATTCATGAATCGTTATTGCTTGATCATAAGAGGTTATGGAAGGTATGCTATTAAATCATTTGACGAGTTTTTAAGACGCGAACAAATATGTGAGATACGGTACTGCAGAATTTCTAATCAGAGTTTTTATAAACAGAATACAACATTCTTTTAAGACATCATAAATCGTTACTGGTAAGCCATAAAAGGTTCAACAATAGTTCGATCGATGCGTATCGAAGATTCAACCAAATACACTCGATATTATAAATATTAACAAGCTCTGTATCATACAAACAAAATGAACCATTTTTTTAAACTTCATATTTTGGTACTGATGGATCATAAAAGTCTCAGCAATGAATCAATCGAATCATCTCGAAGACGCGAACAAATACACTACAAATAGTACTGTTATCATTTAAATATCAAAAAAGTTTTTCTTATATAAACAGATTAAATCATTTATTTCTAACTTCAATAATCGGTACAGGTAGGTCATACAAGCTTCAACAATAAATCGATTAATGCATCCCAAAGACGCGAACAAATGAAATAAATGTTTTATTATTATATTTTGAATAACAATACGTTTTGTTTTATACGTACAAAGTATTTTTATCTTAAAAAAATAATTAAAATTTTATTTTGTACAGATAAAACCTTAATAGTAAACGTAATGAGGCCGAGTAATGACTGAGACACCCAATCCAACCTAAAAGAACGTAACTGAGATACCAAATCCAACCCAAACGAATGTAAGCAACACAACAAGCCAACCTATACAAACGAACCCAAACAAATTTACCGTTTGTCTTTTTTATCTTTTATTTGGAAGCACATTTTTCGAATAAAGCTTTCGTATTTTTTTAATACAGTATGTGAATACGCAATAAAAAATATAGATTTCCATTTGAAATTTTAATGTTAACCTTCCCTCTAACCCGACGAGTGGTGTGGGGCAAAATTTTGCGGAATCGCTTCTTCCCCTCGAAACTAAAAACTTTTTATCATGGATTTTTTTTCGTTGAATGCGTATTTCTGGAGACATATCGATGTCTTGAGATGAAAAACATCCTGTATAAAGAAGGAAACATTGCTTTTAAATCTCTAAACTAAAAAGAATCTTTTTGTGAATGGCCTATCTAGCTCGAACTCCAATCAGACCTGGATATTAATCGGATCCACAATTCGTCCTTAATTGTAAAAATCCTTTTGATTGAAAAAAAATCAATCTGCACTATCCAATGAAAAAAATATCAAAGTAACCCATTACTCCTGTTAATAAATCAAATATATCTTTTGGTATGGTATTTCTATATTCACATGTGAACATACAAACTATGAAATACCTTCACGTACATTCCTTTTCGTGAATAAAACAGGAGATCAATGTGGTTTATCAACGACGAGTGTACTTAATTGAACAACGATTACAGGCCTGATTCGTTCATTTGTATGCAGGTGCCCGGCTCGCGAGTTTTAGTCGTGTGAGTGTTTAATGTGCACGTTTTGCATACACCATGAACGAGCACGTACCAGTAAAAAGAGATAAAAAACGAACGAGAGACTCAGAAAGAGGAAAGGAAGATATTATTCATACACATCATGTAGGTAAACACCTCGGGCTTTAAAAGACTATAATTACCGAGATGTAGTTAGTCACAGAAAGTCAAGAATTACTGAATTAATTTACCATATTATTTGACATGAAAAATTCAACTTTTGCAGTAAACGTGAAGACAGACATGAAAATGGAAACAAGCTCTATTAATAAACTGATTTTATCTTACATTTAAGTGCCTTATATGCAATAATTGATTTGAAAAAAGTCTTTAACACTTTAATCTAATTAATTTTGTTGCTTCCTTAAGAATTTCTTGTGATATTAAGGTTACATACGAATAAATATTTTTCGTTGCTCGAACATTTAGTGTAGCATACAAAATTTTTAATTTAAGTTACAAATTTCCAATAGAAGTTGATTTCCGAAACGTAAGGCAACGCTACAATACATGATGTTGTAGTTTCCAAATGCTGGTATTGACGTGCTAACTCACACGTATTGCGATTTCGTCATTCCAATACCGTGTTTCCAATTTTACTTAACGCTTTTAATGTAAAAGTTTTGTAGAATCCTAAACATTTTTACAGTGTGTCGAGCAGTTTACTAAAAGAATTTCTGACATTCGAGAGTCAGCCACTCTCCTCGCCTCATCAGGAGCTATCATTATAATCATAACTGATATGGATAATATCCATATCAGATTACATAGTGTCTTAGACTTTATCATAATGATAAAATTGATAATCATCCTCCTCTTCGAATCAATTTTTCTCAGTATTTTTTGGTGTATTGAAGGTTAAAATGTGAAAAGTAGGAAATTATTTATTTGTTAATATTGACTTCTCGTACATAAAAGGCTTTAAATTTAATGGAGTTTCTTATTAAATGTTAAATGCACATATACCATAAACGTTTGAGCTGATATTCTTGAAAAAAATTGAAGCCAATTCGGAAATTTGGTGATTTAAAATTGACTCTAATAAATGAATTCATCAGTGTAGCTACTCAAATTTAAAATAAAAATTCTAGGTTATTCACCGGTTTTGCTGGTCAAAAACTACATTTTTCCCAGTTGACTTTTAAGCATCTATAATAATAATTACTTACTACTAATTGCTCCATAATATAAATTTTGTAAAGAATTAGATTTTTTGAACTCAAAACTAAAAAATATAATGTAAATTATAGTAAAAGTGATTTCAGACTTGTCAGACCCAAATGCTCTCAAAACAGAGGAAATAGGATGATTTTCTAAGAAAATATAGGATAATAGGGGAAGACATTCTTTTAAATAAAATTAATTTAGGTATCATGTTCCTAAGACCTCAAGTAGAAATATATATTTTCAAGAAAATAGTCAACTTTTTACCCAAAAGGATGAACTTCCAAAAAAAAAGAATTAAATAAGAATTTAAAAAAAATCATTTTCAACCAACAATCAGTTGTATTTCAACCAAAAAGTTAAACTTTCAAGCAAAAGTGGTGAGTTTTTTAAATTGAAGTTTAATTTTTAACCAAGGAAAATTATTTTTATACCAAAAGATGAATTTTCAATCCAAAAGGAGAAATTTTGTAGCCAAAAAGACGAATTTTCAACGAAACAGTCGAATAATCGACTGAAATAGATGACTTTTTATGAAAACAGTTAAATTAAAGAAAAATTAAATTCATAATCAAATACTAGAATTTGTAACTAAAACAGGTAGATTCTGGAAAAAATATCATAGATTTTTCAATTTAAAAGATTGATATTTTAAACATAAAAGATGAATTTTCAATACGAAAGGGCGGATTTTCTATCCACAAAGTTATTTAATAATCAAAAATTGTTAAAAAATTAAGTAGAATTTTAGACTTAAAGATTACTATTTAACAAAATAATTATATTTTCAATAAAAAAATATAAATTTTCTACCATATATAGACTTTCCAAATAAAAACAATTATCTTTCAACCAAAAAATGACTTTTTAACAAAATAATTAAATTTTCAATGAAATTCCAACATTTTTAACCCAAAAAAATTAAGTCTGAACCGAAAATAGAATACTTTTCACTTCCGAAAAATTCACTTTGATCTAAAAAAAGACAAATTTCCTACTAAAAGATGAATTTCGAATCCAACTGAACTAACTTTATGTGCAAAAAGACAAATTTTCAACAAAAAAATTAAATTCTTAGCGAAAATAGATGAATTCTAAATCAAAAATAGAATGGTAGACTTTTCAATAAAAAGGATCTACTTTCAATCAAAAATTGGTGCATTGTCTCATTGGGATACGATAATTTTTCCTCAATAATTTTTTCACGAAAATGAAGTATTCCAAAAATGTTTTGAATGCACTTATTTTTTCAGAATTTTATGCAAAAAAATATATTATCAAAAATTCATGCAACGTTCCCATTGATAGTAATTAAGTATCTAAACTTAGGTATCTATGTATTTACTATGCACAATATCTAAAAAGAAGAAAATCTTTAAAAAAGAAAATTCATCAATATGCAATACAAAAGAAACATTCAGTTTTAAAAGAAATACTAACTTTAAAATCATCAATGGAAAGTGATTTTCGAAATTTTATTGGAAATGGAAAGTCAAATCCGGAAAATTCTCGATTTGCAAACAAAATTTCCAGCTATTCCCTGGCATTTACCCGCTTCTAAAATTCCAGGCAAATCCCCGTTTTCCCGTCAGTGGTCAGTCTCTTTATCAAGCCCAAGAGAAAGCACCCCGCACTAAATGTACAGTAAATGGATTTTTGTTGTATTTTGTTGTATTTGTTGTTGTATTTTTGAACCCGCAGTGCAAAAAGTCGAAAGAAAAAAGAACAGTGTTCCGACAAAAACCTGTCAAAGTTTTAATGTTTACATGGATTTTAATAGAAAAATGCTTATTTTAGTGAAATGTTTTATTTCTCAAAAACCCTATAAAAGATTTAGTTAGAAGTTGCACATTTTGTTAATCAGACTTACTGAAACAAAAGGTTCAAACCCACGCACTAGAAAGATTAATGATTTTTGGTGTATACAGCATGTTTTCGGGTGTTTTCAAACCTTAAGAATCCAGGTATAGAAATCATCAATTTTTAGAAACTAAAATCACTAAAGATTTTTTATCCAACTGCTAAGGCTTAAAATCACTTTAAAATAAGTTGCGAAAGCAAATATATCAAGAATATTTCTTAAAATTCATTTTAAGTGATGTTTTAACATACCATAAACATTGAAACCAGAAAAATGGTATTTCTTAATGAACAAAAACGCAAGGTATGTTCTGATTACAATATAAGGACAGGGAATGACACACACACACACGCATATGAGCTGTGTATAATTATATTTTTATTATTAATAAAAACACCATCTTTAAGGTAAGCTTGCACCAAACTGTTCCAACCTGAAAAAACCTGCAAGCTCGTTTTATAGTTATTTTATTTTAAATTTTTACTCGGGTCAACTTAAAATTTCATCATATTGCTTTCTTTGCGAGAAAGAATAAACATATCGTTGCAACTAAATGGTACAGGTTGCAAAAAGTTAAAGCAGGTTTACACTGGTTGGTGAAGCTCGTGCATATTTGAACCAGACATTATTATTATTATTATTATTATATTTATTTTCCAATTATTACTACCATTATTATCGTTTAAGTGAAAGTGCACTTGACTTACATTTTTCACATCAATTATGAGAATGAACAATGATACATAATAAATCAAGATTACGCACACCGTTAACTTTTAAACACAAAAACATTATGACAAAGAATGTAAGTCAAGTGTACACTTAAACGATAGTAATGGTAGTAATAATTTAAATATAAATACTCATAATATATAATAATATATAAGGTTTCAATGTTTAAGGGATGCTAAAATATCCCATAAAATTAATTCCAAAAAAATTCTTGCTGTGCTTGCTTCCTCTGCTTATTTGAAAGTTATTTCAAACCGTAGCAGTTGGATAATAAATCTGTAGTGATTTTAGTTACTAAAAAATGATTCTTTCTATACTTGGATGCTTAATGCATTAAAATAACCCCAAAACATGCTCCATACACAAAAAATAATTAATCTTTCTGGTCCGTGGTTATGAAACTTTTGTTTTGGTAAGTCTTATTGACAAATTGTGCAACTTTAAGCCAAGTCTATTAAAGATTTTTCCCAAAAAGCCATTTACTGTACATTTTCTGCGGGGTTCTTTGGAAAAAATGTTTAAATTGAGAAGTATTTATAAACTATAAATATTCAAAACTTATTGGATATTCTGACAGTAAGAGTTCCCACCTATTGGGCCAGAAAGTGATGCTCGCAGACCAGGGAATGATTGAACTGGTCAGGAAGAAGGTACGGAATCGGTAATAGTTAGAAATGGGTTGATATAGTAGCGGCCACAGCGAACCGAATTGCTAACCGCATGCTAATAGGATCCTTTGACGAAAAGCTAACATCGCAATAGGGAAACCGAGTTGCGAATCCAGCCGCCTGCATTACTAGCAATAGGCGATTGCCTCGAGTGGTCCTTGTTGAAGGAGCATCGAACTCTATTCCGTTAGCATTAGTGCTCCTTCCGGTTCATAAATGTACAGCCTTATTTATTTCTTGAACAGTAGCGGGGGCAATGCTATCTTAGAGCTTTTTTTCAGTATGCTGAAGAAATAGATATGGAAAGATCCAATAAGGAACCGATTAAAAACTACGCCAAGCTACTCTCAAAATATTCTCCACTCCTCCTTTTCTACGTCACAGATCATCACACAAAGTTTGTACGCCCAAGGGTGATCTCACAAATACAAATTCAAACATCCTCATTATTTTCAGTAAAAATCTTAATAAATAAAAATAAATGTAATAGTTGCAAAGTGTAATAATTGAGAAAAATAGAATAGTTCGATTTTCAACCAAAAATAGAATAGTTAAATTTTCAGTTTAAAAGAATATTTTTCGACCAAAGAAGAAACTAAATTTTCATAAAAATAGTTCAACCTTATACTAAATCAGGGTGTCTAGTGATCAGGACATTTGAAATTCCTGGGTTTTTCCCCGGTCAAAATTTTTTCAACGTATTCATAGAAATAGTGACTGTAGACAATATAGAAATGGAATAAAAAGAAGATTTTTCGATAAAATAAACACAATTCCCGGTCCTAAATAAACTTCCCGGATTTTGCCCGGTTTTTTCACGGTCAAATAAAATTCTCGGGGTTTTCCCGGTTCCTCCCCATAAATTTTTTTAAATATAGTGCAACTTTCAACTAAGTAGTTAAATTTTTTAATCTGAAAAACGAATTTTCAACGAAAAATGTAATAGTACTCGGACGCTATACTTCAAATAAAATCAATAGTCTTCAGTTTTTAGGCATTTTAAAAAATTATTACTGGCATTTATATTTTCCATGTGTGATGTTAGATTCTGTGTTACAACCTCATCCTCTACGTCACAAATCGTCATAATAAACCTTTTAATTCCCTCCCCCATTCACGGCAGCTTGACGTAGTTTTTGAAAGGCCCCATACATAAGACAACGGGCTGATAAGCTGATATAGTATAATGTTTGTGAAATTTTCTTCATAAAACTTTTCTTCTTGATTGACCATTTTTTTATAAACGTGAGTTCACGCTGCTTCAAAGAAGATAAGGGTAAATTGGAGATCAGATTGGATTGTCATGATTTTCCAAATAGGAGGGTTGCAAGTACATGCATACCATATAAAGTAACTAACAAGCGAAAAAATATATTCATAACATTTTCTATATTATAAAGGGCTTTTTATAAAACAATACAAAACAATCTGTTTTTGCGCTTTATAAAGTCACAATGCAGGAACCAGATAAGGGCTCTTAAATAAAGTTACAATTGAAGTCACAAATAAAAAATTAAAATTAATCAGAAATACTTCAGGTACACGGAGAGACTTTCGGTATTAATATTTCTTTTATCGCATATCCATAATTGAAATAAAATATAAAATTTAGGGATAATCATGTTACGGCTAGAAAAATTCAAATAGTGACTATGAAAATACCAGACTGATATCTCTGATTAGAATAAATCGTAAGAATACTAGACTGTTACATATAAAAAGTTAAAGTATTTCTAAATCGCAGTATTACATTTTGTAATGGATTCGAAAAGCGAAAATTAGTATAGTGCTTTGAAAGAAGTGAAATAAAATGTTATACATTTCGGTACAAAGGCTTTGCAATCTATCAAAACCACTATACGAAAAATGGGGGTCACGTGATGTTTTGTTTCACAGTGGCGCATGACAAAAAGATAGACGGAGGAAAGTGTATGAACACACACTATTGCATAGACCACAAACGCTTCTTAACACAGATGTGTGTATATATTTAGAAGGTCGCTCGCTGGCTACGATAAAATTCGTTTACGAATCCGATACTAACACCTATACGCATATATAAACCTATCTTATAACTATAAATCGCACGCATTTCGCTGAGACTTATGCTTCTTTCTGCTGTTATATAATAAACGAGTGAAATGTATCACTACTTGCGAGAAACTAATAGCGCTGGGTCAAAAATTTCATGTTTCAAAGTGATTTGATGCAATTGTATGCATTTATAACTTTCAGTTCATTAGCTCGTATTAAATAATTATAATAGTCAATTTTTCTTATTTTTTGACTTCAAAATTCATCTTTCTTATTTAAAAATGAACTTTTTGTTAAAATTCTTCTTTTTGTCGGGAATTAAACTGCTTTGAATAGGAAATTCGTCCATTTGGATTGAAAAATTAAAATTCTTTGGTTAAAAAGTCATATTCCTGATTAAAACATGAACCTTTTGATACAATTAAATTTTTAATAGAAAATTCGTCCTTTTGGAGGAAAGAATTAAAACTCTTTGGTCAAAGTCATATTTCTGATTAAATAATGATCTTTTTCATCAGAAATTAAACTTTTTTGAATAGAAAACTCGTCTTTATGGATTGAAAATTCATCTTTTTTGAAGAAAAAGTTATATTTCTTATTTAAAAATGAATTTTTGGTTTAAATTAATCCTTTTCTTCAGAAATGTAATTATTATGAATATAAAATTCGTCCTTTTGTACTGAAAATTCATCTTCTTTTGGTGAGAAAGTCATCTTTTTTATTTAAAAAGAAACTTTCTTCTTAAAAACTAAACTGTCTTCGAAAAAGATTCATCTGTTTGGCGTGAAAATTCAACTTTTCAAGTTAAAAGTTCAACTATTTTATCAAATAATTCATACTTTTTCGTAGAAAATTCGTCATTTTGCATTAAAAATTCATCTTTTTTGGTGGAAAAAGCATCTTCCTTATTTAATAATTACATTTCTTGTCGAAAATCAATCTTTGCGTTTTGAAACTTATACTATTTTGTTTAAAAAATGATGTTTTTTATTGAAAGTTAACTTTAAAAAAATCTTCATTTTTGATTGAAAATTTATCTTTCTTATTTGTAATTTATTTTTTTGTTGAAAATTAAACTGTCTTTGAAAAAGATCAGTTTTTTTAGCTTTGAAGTTCAACTATTTGGATTTTAGTTAGAGTCTAACAACTTTTTGCTTGAAAATTGGAACATTTAGTGGAAAATATCTTTAAATGTTAAACATTTAACTATTGTTTGGAAAAATTTTGTTTAAAGTTTATTCTATTTTCTCTTCCGCTATTTTGTTAAAAAATTACTTTTTTCGTGAAAAATTCGTGATTTTGCATGAAAAATAATTTTCTTTTTGTAGCAGACATCTTTCCTGTTTAGTAATTAAATTTTTTGTCGAAAATTCATTTTTGCCAGTTACGAATTCTACGATTTTGCTAAAAAATATTTTTTTTCCAAAATTAAACTGCTATGGATAGAAAATTCGCCCTTTTGTATGGGGCATTCATTTTTTTATCCAAGAATGATTAAAAAATGAACTTCTGTTTTACAAATTCAAAAGACTTCTAAAAAAATCTTCTTCCTGGCTTTAAAAATGTCCAAATAGTATTATTGCATTCTTAGTATTCTTTTTGGGTTGAAAAGTGTACTATTTGGTTAAAAATTCATATTATTTTTTTGTAAAATGCTATCTTTTTTCATAGAAAATTAAGCTGTTTTGTTAGATATTTATCTTTTTAGTTGAATTCAACTAATGTTGATTAAGTTTTAAAATATTTTTTTGGTTAAAAATTCAACTACTTCATTTAAAATTAACTTTTTTGTGAAAAAATTATCCTTTTTTATTGAAACTTAAATGTGTTTTGTTGAAATTTCGTATTTGTAGCTTGAGAATTCATTTAGCGAAAAATTTATCTATTTTTCTGAAAATTCATCTTTTGATAGAAATTTCTTTTTTGACAGAAATTTAATTTTTTTTTTGGTGGCTGAAATTGCAATTGTTTAGTAGTAAAAAAGCAATACGTTATGTTGTTAAACATTCATCTCGTTTGATTGCATTAAATTGCTTTTTTATGAAAAATAATATTATTATGACGCATTTTTTACTAGTCCTACAATTTTATTTATTGTTCCCCCTTTTTTAAATTAAAATTAATACTCATGTATGCTTAATGGAATTAGGTAACAAAATTTCATAATATTATTAATTTCTATGGTAATGCTGGGTAATAAATAATTAAAAGAATAAATTAGAACGGTCTTTGAATCGCGATCGTTCGTGTCTTTCTGACTCTCGCTTATTCATGTTGTAAGGAAAAAAGACAGACAACAAAATCGTAATGCTTGCTATCGCCGAAACTCACAATGCGTAAGTCACTGGTCGTCTTTAGTTGTCTCTGGGCACAGACTCGGCTATAGGCGGAAGAGCTCAGAATCCTTCGGGCGTTTTTAGTATAGTCTTTTATAATTCTCGCAAATCCCAGTTTCAGATATTACCAGTGACTCGAATTTCAATACACATTCTTATTTAAGAATATTAGAATTTCGTACATTTCTTATAACTTATGTTATTTAAAATACTTACTTTCACGATATTTTTTACAAAACTTGTTATTGACCATTATCAATTTTTCAAACTTACAATTTTCAAACAGTAAATAAGACTATTTCTAAACGTCAATACTAATTCTTGCTCGGTCAAGTTTATAATAATACGTACAGAAATACGATCATCTCTTATTATAGTACGAATCTTTATAACAGCACCTCAATTATCCCAAAATTCTTATAATTTATTTTAATTATAGATATAGAATAAATCAAATATTGATATCAAAAATCCCTCCGTGTATAATTTTAGCAATTCCTTCGTTGCGTAACTAATGTGAGATCCCAAAGATGTTCACGTTGAAAGACACATACACACACACACAATATTAGTAACCCCGGAAGTGTTTACATTAGACTCAAATTTGAAGCAATTCATATACATAAATTATATGTGCTACGGTGGAGTAATAATCGTGTATGTTTGAATGAACATTGTCAGGCACGATTGGAGATGAAACTATCACGATGAAGGCTTAGGTATACCAGGTATTTGGTTTGTTGCATTAATGTCATTAGAGCCAGATCACGAACGGAACTGATGTTCGGAGATAGATTGCTTGCAATGCAGAATTATCAGATTAACATCAAATCAATTTTAATTTTATTCAAGTTATTTCCAACCAGACAATGAATTCAAACTTATACATTTTTATTTCAAATTCATTAAGTAGATCCCTGCCAAAAATGTGTAATGTTTCTAAAATTGAAAACAATTTAAATACCCATAGTTATAATCTTTTTGGCAACATATTACTTTTTTCTCACCAGATCATTTTCTAAAGTTAACTTATGGAAAGATTGTAACTTGATGTTTACTAATTCTTAAATTTAAATTTTCTTTGAAAGAGTTGACTTAAAATCAGTTGAATCTGTCTGACCAGAACTTGATATGACTACTGAACCAGGTGATCTTGAATTTCACATGTAATTTTAAGTACATCATATTGTTACATTAAATACTGAACATACCCGTAATTAAATTTTCAAATAGGTGATCAATTTATTAGAACAGAAAATATTGTGACGTAGGTAATGGCGAGAGAGTCGTTAAATTGGACGAGCTCGCGCCGCAAATGAATCGCATCGTGAAATATTACTGTTCTCGAGCTGAAAAGTCGATCGATGAGCATTAATCGATGCATATATACATCACAGGATACGGCACTGTGGACGACATAAATATTACGAGTTGAAATCTCCTTTGACTAATTTATCGCTTAATTTATATCTTTACCCGTCTGCAAAAATGACGCTTTATCGCTTCAAATTGCCAATAAGTTAATTTTAATGAAAATTGAGCAGTTGTATAAATGTATTATCGGCAGCATTTATTATTGTATACAATATTTTAGAATAACATATATATACACACATCAACTCCGTCATTTCTGTCCACGTGCATTTATATACCAGATTAATTATTTCAATAATTTTACTACATAAAAGTATGAAATTCAGTTTTCCATATTTACACATATTCAATCTTATGTCTGCGTTAGATTTAGGTGCATTTTTTCCTAATGTTAACTTATTTAATCAAATAACGAACCAAAAAATATAAATAAAATTATGAAAATTTTATTTGTATGCCAGAATATATTGATTAAATTCATGTAGAAAAATAAAAATTGACTGTTAGGCTTGTAAATCATATTTACGGAGCTTTTTCGTTCATTTTAATTGTTCCAATAAAAAATTTTTAACAAAAAATTAATTTTTGATACAATAATTAATTACTAAAAATTTTGAACAAAGTAGTTAAACTTTCGACCACAAAAAAACGTCTTTTAACTAAAATTATTAGTAAGCAACCGAAAAATGAATTTTAAACTAATTATTTCCATTTTAACCTAATTACTGAAATAGTTTGTAGAATTTTCAACAAACCTGTTACATTTTTAAACCCAAAATATACATTTTTAACAAAAGCGGATTTTCAACCAAACAGTTGCATTTTAATTTAGAAATGATAAAATTTCTACGTAAATTTTTAACAAATTTACTCAAGGCGAATTTTTTTAGAAAAAAGAAAACATTGATATCCAAAATAATTAATTTTAATGCCAAAAAGATGAATTTTCTAAAAACCAGTTAAATTTTAATGTATGTTAAGCTGACGTGATCACATCTATGGATCGATTCAAAACCTATTTCATAATTAATGGCTTATTTAATGCTAATTTAATGCCCTATTGCCAAATTTAATGCTCCACTATTTAAAAAAAAAACCCGGGGGTTACACCAGCTTAACGTTAAGCTGACGGAACCCCATGTGAAATAAACGTTCAATCGATTTCTAGCCTATCACATAATTAAGGGCTCATTTAAGGCTCTCCAAAACCACAAAGACATTTTTTCTAAAAGATACCACTAACACTCAAAAACCACCCTGAATACAAATTATAGACAATTTGAAAATTTGTCCATATCATAATTAAGGGCTCATTTAGGGCATCTTTAATGCCCTATTGACAAATTGAATGCTCTTTATTTAAACCAGAAATTATGATATGGACACATTTTTAAATTGTCCATCATTTGTATTCAGGGTAGTTTTTGAGTGTTAGGGGTAGCTTGTAGAAAAAATGTTTTTTTGGTTTTGGAGATCCTTAATATATAGGATAGAACTCGATTAAACGTTTATTTCACGTAGGGTTCCGTCAGCTTAAAGTTAAGCTAGCGTGACCCCCGGTTAAAAAAAAAAATAGTGGAGCATTAAATTTCGCAATAGGACCTTAAATTAGCCTTAAATAAGCCCCTTCATTATGAAATAGGTTTTAACTCGATTCGAACACGTGGTTACGTCAGCTTAATATACCTTAAATTTTCAACTCAAAGGAATAACTTTTTAACAAAATTGTTGAACTTTCAAGGAAATGTAATAAATGTGTCAACCAAATAATAAAATGTGTAACCATCAGATAAATTCTTAATCAAAAAAATAATTAAATTATACGCTATAGCTTTGTAAGATATTAACATTTTCTTTTCTAAGTCTAATTTCATTAATGTTTTAGAATTATTCAGTTAACCGAACTTATATGTCCATTTATTCTCCAATTTTATAAAACCTTACAATAGTAAGATTTAATATGGGTTCGGAGAGTTCCAAAGAAAATCTCACAGCTAGATTCCCTGACTTTCCAGAATTCCCTGTCCTGTAGCGATCCTAATCGCTATCTCTCAAAATGCATCTACTTCATATACACACAGACACACGCACCCCAACCCACCCCCACGCACACACATAGCTGGTCAAATATAATATTAAGTAATTTTACATGTAGTGCTCCCTGAGTGGAAAGAGTGCACGCGGTTCGCACTCGGTTTATTATCCGTAATTGGCCATTTCTCGCACAACGTACCGAAATACCATCTGCGTGCCACGCCGGCTGTTTGATATTTAATGGCTAATTAACAGGCTAGGAGCTCTAGATGCAAACATGTTTCGCAAGGTGTTCGGTCACAGAGGAACAGAGGCAGAACCGTAGAAGCGTAGAACCGAGCTTTATTAAATTCCATTATCGTTTGCAGGTATTAACTATAACCCTGAACACGCGAACAAGCAGGTTCCCGGATCTTATAAGTTGAGTCTTATGCTGTGATAAGCATATAGCCCCTTGCCAGTTTTTGCAGGTCACTTCCTCTTCCTTCTCTTGCTTCCTGGCCGTACCAACATACTTCATCCCTTTTATTATCTTCTCTTCCAGTTTTGTGTACTTTTTTCGGCCTCTTCCATTTGCGCCTCTATCTTGCATCTCCATTCTCAACCAAGTGGTGGATTTATCGTCGAGTAAGCACGAATTCACAGCCAAAAATCGTTGCCTTGCTACGAGCGGAACGATTCTCAGTAAATTAAACCATCAGGGTGCCGAGAATCTAGTCAGATCGTGTTTTAGATAAGAGAGTAAATGAAAATGGAGGTTAAAGAAAGTTGATAAAACTTGGGTATATTCTACGGGAAATTTACAGCTGCCCAACTATCTTATTTCATTAAATAATTTTTTACCTCCTGATCAGCCATATTAACCAGTCAACGTATTATGAGAAATTGTATATAAATAACTCTTTAACTTCCCATTTTCACGTTCGAAAGAAGAATTTAAATCTGGCAGTTACCAAATTGCATAGCTTTAGTACATTTTAAATAAATTTTAATTTTCTGACAGATGAATCAATGAAAAATGGTTTGAAAAATATTTGAATTCCAATGTTTGTGATAACATAAAAATTAAAAACTATTCTTTTCCAGATATTTCGATCCCAGGAACTTAAAAATGAAATTTTTGAAAAATGTATGTATGCATCTGCATGTGTAACTTTTTCTGTGTACCACATCTCGAAAAGTAATGAGAAAAGGTCATGAAATTGGCAATAATTGTAGCACTAATTAATTTCCAGGTCTAATAGGATTTTGAACTTCTTTGGTTAATTTAATGCTGTTTTTTGCGTTTGCAAATCTTAAAACCAATATTTCACCATGTTTATATGAAAAAAATTGCTGATATTGGAAAATCAACAATAGCATATCTGATACATTTTCTTGCCACTTCGAGACTCTTTGAATTCCGTGTTGGTAAATCCTCCATCAGCTATATAGCAATATAAATATATATATTTAAAACAAATGTTTCACAAATTGTTTCGGTGGTCGAGATGCGTAAAATGTAACTTATAGAAGAACCTTCTATATCCTGTTATGATGTGGCCTACCTATTCATAATTTGACCAAATATATAGTTTATTTGGTTTATATGAGAAAAACTTTTTTAATGTTGAGAATAAAACAGTATCATGATCTACGAATACTGTTTTTTAAAATTTTCAAACCAATTTTTTTATATTAAAAGTATAATAATACTGTATTTTTTTTCGTAATATAATTATAATACTATACTATAATACTACCGTAGGTCTAAATATTTGTTTGTAACAGAACACATATAATGACCTTTTAATCGTCACTCTGTTTTTCTGATAATCATATTTTTTGCAGGAGACAATAATTAGCTTGAAAAATATTGAAACGTCCATTATCTTCTTTAATGAAGAAATACCTTCCGCCATGAAAAAATAAATTTATCTGACAACTATGAGGAAGAAAATTGCTCATAAAAATATTGTAAATAATAAAGAAATTCACATAAAATATTAACAAAATATATTAGTGAAAAACTTTACACCGAAATAACCTTAATATGCAGATAATTTTTAGATACAATTCTTGAATTTAATTTATTACATTGATAGTAACGTATTGCATTAAAAAGTCATTTGAGAAACTATGTTTTTTGAGGCGAGGGAATTAGTTTTGGAAGAACTAAGAAGCATACAAAAATGCACGATGCAGTTTATGAATGCTTAGGTTCGTAATAATTTAATAATAATTTAATAACCATTTTGAACTAGTAAAAAAATACATGTAGCGCAATAAATTCAATGTGCGTGTTTGATACTGCTAGTATAAGCATATTTAAATACAATTCTTGAATAAAAATTCTTACCTTTGATATGTAGGTTGATTTGCTGCGGTGTTCATGGTACTATTTTGTGTGGCAAGGGCGAGCTTCTGTTGCCTCTGTTGTAGCATTTGTCTACCAAAGACCCCATATCCGAAGCCATAGATTTCATCTTCCTCCTTGTCGCTAAGGCAGCTCGAGGGCTGAACAAAAATGGACAACGTTCGCTCATTTACTACATTTAGCTTACAAAGCACTGTTGCCAGTGCTACGACTGATGAGTAAGAAACCCCCGAGGTGATCATCCCCCACGCGAATGATTCAGATATGACTTGCTTATTCGGATATATATAGTTTGAATTGTAGGAGTTTCAAATAGAATTGCTCAGAGGTTCGTGAAATTCATCCTTCTCGTCAAAAAGATTAATGGTGGATAGGAAATAATTTAAGAACTTTTGAATTGCAATAGAAAAGTAGATGAATTGTTCTCCATCTTAATAATATAACTCTTCCGACGTGCATTTCCTGAGAGCAATAAATAGACGGCTGTCCATTTATTTTGTTGAAAATATATGGCCTGCCAATGATTTCATTTTAAAACAATTCTGCCGTCCTGATAATGAAAGTTTCTACATATAGTTTGCCGCAGATCTGTTTTTCTGCATTTCTCAATGCGACAATAACCATGACAGCAGAGTCTTGATATGAACTTTCTTCATCAGAATGGCATACTTCCTCTTAGGTTTTTATACTTTTTGATTGCTAATATCTCGAAAAATAATTCTCTCTTCAAACCTGTACTGTAATAGTACTTTGTGACACAAGCGCCTAAAAGAGGACTTTCGACTACATGGCTACCAAGTTGGTAGCACAATTTGAAAGCGAGTGCTGTCAACTTAAAAATCTTCAGGGACTTTTTGTGCACGTGTTACAAAAAGAAATTTTACTTGCATTTCGCCTTAGAGCAAACTTCTCTCCACGATAGAGGAGGATATAAATAGTTTAGATCTGTCTCTTTGCTCTCAACTATTAGCGCGAGAAGGAAAAGAGTTAGCGTCAGAAGCAAAACTGGAATCAAAGAATTGCAAGAAGAGAAAAGCAGAGTGAGCGAAAAGAGTTAACAAGGGTAGGGTGGGGTGAGGCGTAAAGTCAGAAAGAGAAGAGCGGCTCACCGAGTATTTCCCTGGCACGTAAATGGGCTGTGAATGACTGGTGGTGAGCTGAGTGTTGGGCATTCTCGGTGAGGCATTTGTTTCGCGGCGCCGTAGCTCCTCAAGCGGTTCCAGGACATCGCCGTAATGCGTTCTGAAGAGGTCTGCATACCTTGAAGCCAGTCCCTCCAAGTACCCCCGTTCACCCTCCTGAAACAGACGCACCAATGATACGAAATGTCGGAAAGTGTCTTACAGTGATGGTAAACGGGTTGGTGAATAATGAGCTAAATGGTAAAAGGACTCAGTATTATCAAACGAATTCACTATGTAAGTACTTGTGAGTGAACGAGTTAGAATTAAATCACCAGGGAATTTGAAAGAGATTTTATGAAATTAAGGTTCAAGATTTTGAAACGTGTTGAGAGTCTGCTCTCTTTGACTAAAGCAGAAAAAAAATTCAAAGTCGTTCTCCCCTTAGCGCGTAAAGATGAAACGGAGTGATTGATATGTGTTCATAATGTATTCATGTATGCGAAACCCTCAACTTCCATCTGCGTTATTCTCCAGATCTTTCCTGGCAGGGATATAGTCCAGAGTTGAAACACCAGAGCGAGCGGATCATTATCAAGATCGGTGCTGATGTATGATATTGACGAAAGGGAATTCTGACTGGTGAGAGATTTTCACTCTCTTTGTTCTTCTCGGGGAAATATTAGACATGAACAATTACTTGTACGAACTTTGATATAATCGGATCATACATCTGGTTTATTCCAATAAAAACTTTTTTTCCGTATAGCATATAAAATTCGCCTGTAGACACCTTTCTTCGTTGCGTAAAGTAGCACGTTATATGGCTAATGTTCAAAACTGCCTTGAAAAAACTTTTTAACGCAAATTCCAGGAGTGATAACCTTACTATCGCGTTGAACTTTAATTTAAAAGAGTGATTGGAGCAACACGTAGTGATAAGATGACATAAATTACTGGTAAATTCAATTAATAAATTTGCAATTTGTAAAATTACCAGAAACTTCCAAATTACCAAATTTTTATATAATTTATAAATTTACCAGTGATTGTAATAAATTTTCAAAGTTACTTAGGTTTCCGTACGACTCAGCGACTGCTCCTACTGCAAACACCCCCTCGTATGAAGAACTTAGTTTTACACGGAAGTTTTTTTTTAGCTGTGGAACGAAAATTATTCTTTATAACAGCCACACGTATAGCTGAAACCGAAGTACAGTGGAACTCTGATATAGGCCCCCCTGATATAGTTTTTCCGAGAATTGACGCCACGCCGGGAGTATAGGAGTAAAAGGAGCTTCGACCGCTCAATCGTGACCAAACCGAATGGAAGCGGAAATCAATCGAGTTTGTTCTCCAACAACGCCAGTCCCAAAACAGGTAGAAAAATCCCTGGAACAGTGAAAGTGAATATCTTTTGACAATTTTCCGTATACCAGTGATATCATATAGTCGATACACATAAAAAATCGAAATATAAACTGCGAAATATAATCGGGAGAAGTGTGAGATGAATTTGCGTGAAAATCTTTGCAGGTATTTATTATCTTAATTAACCGTTTTACGCCAACACTTTTAAGGTTATATTTTGATTTGTCCTTGCATTTTCTAATGCGTCCTATAGTTTACGCACGTTCTTTTACTTTAATATACCTGCACCAATTTAATGAGATCGTTATATTGAATATAGTGGAATATTCTATACTATGGCTCAAAATGAACATGTTTTTTATCAAAGAAAAATGGATTTTCTAAAAATATTTATCTTTGATTACATGATACGTAAAAATAAAAAGGAAAAATGTACTGTAGCAGAGAATTAATACAATCAAAAGGAAGAAGTATTATATAAGTGCTGATGCAAGTACTGCTATGCCGATATGGATGATTTGAATGAATATTATTAAGTTTGAATAAAGAAAAACAAGCAACAGCAAGTAAATTTTCTTACTTAATTTAAAGAAACGGTAAA